>JASAND010013985.1:0-18827 GCA_030248195.1 Trissonchulus latispiculum
CATTTATTTACGATAGCTAAAGCTAACTCATGATAATTCTTAACTATTCATTCTCTCAATAATTCAAGTTTTCATTTTTGTCGTGTCCAAATGAGCTTTAATTCAACACCGGGAATACTGTAGTGATCATTTGACTTCCAGTTTCAGTTTTCGACAAATGAGCATAGAACTATTGGATTATGGATTTTACTAAGCAACAACGAATATATAACAGCAACGTCGATACAGTCGTTAGTTAGGGACACAACATCCAGTTAGTGTAGGATCAGATCTAGTTAGTCTATATTTCTAACAAGAACAAGGTCTGTTTTGATTGGAAAGCACCGAAAGCACAAAGCCCAAAGCACACCATCGTGAACCGGGCTTTACTGGGTGCATGTTACAGCCAATCAATTCAAGGGTCAAGAATTTGCTGAAACTTGATTGGCTAATTCACAACTTTCAGTAGAAACAACAAAGCTGACCTTTTCCGCATAGATGTGTTTGTACATCCATGTGTGGAGAAGTTCCCCATTTTTGTACCACTCAATCAATGGCTCCGGGTTCGCCACAACATGACAGACTAACTTGGCTTCTTCTCCTAGAACAGATAAGATCAACCGAGACATGCGGAAATGCCTACTTTTGAGTTCTTGTAATCCGTTGAAACGTGGTTCTAAGTTCGGCGAAAAGAACTGGGCTCAGCAGATTTAGTACTTGCTTTACCTTGAACACAGTCTTTAAATTATCAAGGAAAATAAATAAATAACGGACATACCCAACTTGAAGAGTTGCCTTTTTGTCAAAAAAGCGGCAACCCAGCAAGAGCAGTAAACTAGACCTCGCTTCTAAAGTCTGACCAAAAAATGTAAGGAGCGAAATTGTTTTGTTTATACTAAATTACCGGTACATTTTTGCTGCAGCAACTGTCTAACAATTAGTTAAATAGCTATAAACTAATGAATAGAATTTGATGGAACCGCATTACCAGATCGGAGGCACCTACCATCCTTCACAACCACGGAGGGCAACTTCCGATCGAAGGCCGGCGGAATGACAGAGAGATTGAGGGAATCTTCAGCCTCAGGAATCGTCTCAATTTCAGGGGGCGTCTCCACAGTTGTCAGCTCAGTTGTGATGTGAACTCGACGAGGGGCCATCTGGAAACTTGTGCTGCAAGTCAGCTAAAACAGGAAAACTAGGCTGCATTAAATTTAGAAGTCTTCAATTGCGACTAACCTAATCAAAGTTATTACCCGAATTAGCGCAATGAAACAAATTTATTTAATGCGTTTTGAGTTTTGCGAACTGCAAGCAAAGTCAACTAAACTGGAGCAATTTCAACTACATAGCTTAATCGTAACCGAATGGCGAATATTACTCTAATGATATACAACTTTAAATAAATTCTGTACATTTTATTGCATGATAATAAAATTGAGAAACTTCAAACCTCTTCATTGTCATAAATTTGAACGGAAACGGAAGGAATCCGTTGCCGATATGAGCAGGTCAAAAAATCCGGATCCGAATTTCGACGGGACCATTGATATTCCCCGTACTCAATGCAGAGACCACCTTTAACGTAATTGTTGCAGTTTTTTAGTAAAAAATTGGCAATTTTAGCACTGGTTACGTTCATTTTATGGGTGGCGCAATGGCTACAAAGAAAACTTTGTTATGTAACCTAGTAGGAATAGGACGTTAGATAGAAATAATGCAGTTAAAAGGGGTTTTGCAAAATTGCAACTTTGTGCGCTTTCTTTGCACTCGCCCATTGTGTTAACAACAGCTGCGCCTCGTTTGCAGCAGACGCATTAACGATGCGCTTGCTTCCTTTCATAGTTTGGACAAATAGATTGGAAGTCCGTTTTCATAGTAATGAGACTAACTTGGACTGCGACTTTTTGCGGATCACTGCAAGTGGAAACAAAAGAAAGCTTAAAGGAGCATTAGTTAGGAATTGCAGCAAGCGCTATAAGCATTGGATTGTTTTCTTTGGCATCTACCCACACCAAATTACTATTAAAATAATTACCGAAAATTGTTATCGTATAAAACACTTGAATACAGAGTATATAGGTAATTACTTAATCACCGCCGGACAATTTAGGTTGAACATGTCTTTGACGTTTCATGTTCAATATTGGAAAATTAGCAGTGGGAGTGACCCGGCCCGACCCTATCGGATATGTTGCAACCGCTGACATAGACTTGACTTTTGGCCCTTAGGCTTGAGTTCAGACTTAGTCTGGACTGCACCAACAAAGCTTAAGAATAGCTGCGGAGTAGCAGAAGCTTAAATCCAATTTTTGAGTGGGAATTCAGTAGTTAATCTTTTCTGCTATTCCGCTGCTATTCTCAAACTTTATTGGTGCAGTCCACGATAAGTGTCTTGGTTATCCTAGATTTTCTATTCTCTGTCCTTTTTGGGCCTTCCAAGTCACTCGAGAATGCTTGATTAAATTATCACAAAGACATTTTGCTCACCTGAAATTACGAAAGATGTAGCGCTGTTCTTGAGTTTAGCTCAGCATTAAATTCTGGATATATGTCTAAATTGGGCAGTTTTATAAATTTGTTCTCTCAGGACCCCCAATTAGATGCTTCTTTGTGACAATTTGAGGTATTTGAACTATCTACCACAATGTAAGGACTTCTTACAAGCCCCTGTGTACTAATTATAATACTTTGTGTATTGGGTTACAGTACTTCAGCAATTTGAAAAACAGAATCGTGAAATAAGTTTCCACTGTCACTGCATGCTGTTCCTATAATAGGCCAATAGGTTATATGATGAATATCAGGTTTTCTAAAAGAAGTTTATTTTTGTTAATATTTTTTGTTTTAATCCTTTCTCTGTCTGCATAAAATATCAGAAATCCGGAATATTTGGTACGTCTCTTACCGATTACTATGCAAAGGATTGAGATTTGATAGAGGGACAGCTTCTTGTGCTTAAGATGATCTCAAAATTCTAAGGGTTAATTAAAGGCACCGGCAATTCTGATTGTGTGAAAATTTCTATTACTGGAAAATATCTTTTGTGGAAAACTCTGAATATTGAACACTTAATAATTATTTTCAGCTCTGAAAATTATATGTTAGCATTAAAGCCATTGTTTTCGCTCCAGTTCTGTGCTTATAGCAATAATTTTCCCTGTTGGCTGACCATCAAGTGAGCCTAATCGGTTTTGGAAAACTGAGCTTTCTTATTTGATGCGCCCTCAAACCGTTTGGTGAGTACTAACTATTCGTTGGCAAAAAGCTAAGACAGCCACAGTAAATTCATTTCCATGTGGTATGCGGTTAGCTAGTGTTGTTTACGACGCAATTCTTTTGTGGGTCGCCTGTACCTTTTCGCCGGCTAGCCAAAATGCAAGCTAAGGTCTGAAATATGACACGCTTAAGGGGTGTTGGTGATTAGAAAGCTTAAGGTGCGGGTATCGTTTTGTGTAAATTTGACCCTATAGGCTTTAATACTTTATGAAAGTGGATGAAACGTTCCAAATATACTATTTCGGTGCTCTTTAACATTCTGGAACCAGTCCCGCATTTTTAGGTGCAAAGATAAGAAATTTTTGGTTTTTGCTAATATTCTCTCAGCACATAGTCGAGACACCAGATTGGTTGGAATGGCTGGAAAGAGGGCACAAAAATGAACATTTTTGCTTTTACAACTTTTGAGGTATCTCTTGTGGTTAAGTATAGGCAAAAAACTATTTTTGGGGTCCAAAAATGGCCGTTTTCGAGAAAATCAGTTTAGGCAAAAAACTATTTTTGGGGTCCAAAAATGGCCGTTTTCGAGAAAATCAGTTTTTTCAAAATTACTACCAAATCGTACGGACAATTTTGGTTTATTTATACTTGATCGATACACAGTCTCATTGCACGTTTTATCAATGCCTATTAGCCGGAGTTTGTTGCTCTAAGCTAGAGATTTGGCCGAAAAACCATTTTGGCAAAACTGCGATTATTTTGTTTTGAACATCGATTTCTCAAAAACTACCCAATGGATTCGCGTGATCTTAGGCAGGATGAGAATTCGCACTATTGCGGAGGGACATTTTTCTTGGTTTGAGCTAAAACATCTCGAGATGCGAAAAAACTGAATACAAAGTTGCGAAATCTCGTGTCACCGCACATTTAATGGATTTTCTTGACCGTTAAGACCTGCTGAGCCAAATCCAAAAAAATGTCCCTCGGCCCACATGTTCTTTATAGGACAGCACAAGAAAAACTTTTGGCCGATTCCACAGTTTTGAGAAATCGATGTTCAAAAATTTTTGGTCTATATTCAGCATGTCACATGTCAGTATGTCAGAAAATTTTCTCAATTTTTTGCAGATATTTACTAGTTTCGTATTCTCATGAGAATCTACAGATTATAGGCTTTAAAATGATGTATAAAGCTCTTTCCAACTCGCAAAAGTGCGAAAGTTATGGCGTTTCAAAAAATACCTACAAAAGCACTGCACAAAACGATACCAGCACCTTAAGGCCAAATTGTCATAATGCCGAACTGACATGTCGCCCAACCGGCCTGCTCTCTGCAAATTTGGATGTAAATTGTGTATTTAGCACGGCCGGCAGCCAGACATCCAGTTTAAACGGGGCTGGAGAACAATTAACGGAAAATTTAAAATTTTTAGTTTTTCGCCAAATTTTTATCGCAATCAAAATTTGGTTCTCACAGTCGAATAGAGCTGGTCCCGCTACACAGTTTTGCTCTTAGAAGCTTTTCACGAAAATGCACCCAATTTCCGGAATTCCGGGTTTTCTAAATTACCGGATTTTAAAAATTTCCTCCAATACCCACAAGATGGAAATACCCACTTCATTCGAAAGCTCTTATCGGGCTGAACAACTTTTGTACTAGAACGAACTCGTGAAAATGCACTCAATTTTCGCAAAAACCGGATTTTCCGGATTTTAAAAATTTTCTCCAATACCCACAATATGGATATCATTCGAGAGCTCTTGCTGAGCTGAACAAATCTTGTAATAGAACCAACTTGCAGAAATGAGCCCAGTTCTCGGAATTCACGAAAAATTTCCAAGCTAGAGTGAAATCCGAATTTGTGAATTCCGGGATTTAGGTGCATTTTCAGTCATTGGTTCTATTACAAGATTTGTTCAGCTCATCAAGAGCTCTCGAATGATACCCATATCGTGGGTATTGGAGAAAATGTTTAAAATCCGGAAAATCCGGTTTTCGCGAATTCCGGGAATTGAGTGCATTTTCACGAGTTCGTTCTATTACTAAAGTTGTTCAGCTCGATAAGAGCTTTCGAATGATACCCATCTTGAGGGTATTGGAGGAAATGTTTAAAATCCGGTAATTTAGAAAACCCGGAATTCCGGAAATTGGGTGCATTTTCGTGAAAAGCTTCTGAGAGCAAAAATGTGTAGCGGTACCATCTCTATTCGACTGTGAGAACCAAATTTTGATTGCGATAAAAATTTGGCGAAAAACTAAAAATTTTAAATTTTCCGTGAATGAAATCCGGAATTTCGGAATTTTTCGGATTTTCGAAATCTCTGGTTCCTGAGCATTCGAAAAATATCTACATTGTATAGGATACCTTCAAATGATAACTCAGGACAGCCGCTCGCATTTCGGTTCCAAGAATTTTTGGTCAGACTTTAATTCTGCTGACTTTCCATTAAAGCTGCAAAACTAACTCAGTCTTAAACTGTACTACAGCATCAAGGTTCGGCAGATTGTTCGAAGATTGTTGCATCCACTTTTTTAGAACCAGAACATAAAGTCAATAGGAATTTAAGGCTTTTTTTTGGTTTTCCTTATTTGGATTTTTGAAGCTTTAGAATTACAGAATTGATCATAAATTGCACTAAAGCTCAACATATGATTTGCCATAAGCAAACTTATGGGAGACATAAAATATTAATATAAAATTGTTATTGAAGTGGAATTGGAATTGGAAAAAGTGAAGCCTTTCTTTAAAGTTTGTCTTTTCAAGCTGGTTCAGAGGACACAACAGAGTTTCATAAAAACATTGTCGAATTATCGAGATGTTAAGTTCTGGAAGAATCTATTTTCCGTGACAAGAACCTCCTATACATTAAAATTTATGTAAATGTATCAACGGACAATTCAAATTATTTAGTCAACTGTGCAAATTATTGAAGCCGGAAAACTAAATTCATAGACTTAGATTTTCAAAAATTTCTCTGGTCGAAATCGACCAGATAACTTGGGCGCGAGAACTCGAGAATTTTTCAGCGCGACTCGACTTGAAATACGGTACTCGAAAGCTTCCAGCGTAGTTTAGCTATACTAGACTCCCAGAATTCGAGAAAAGTTTTATGAAACTGGCCCCAGGTGTTCAACGCAAGGAAAACCATCCTAATTATCTGATACCTTCTGAACTCTTCACTAAACGAATGGAACACTAGTTTTAATCCATAGATAAAATTTCTGTTGGCTGCATCAGTTATATTTTTCTCCTTTCTCCTGCCATGGTCAGGAAGCAACAAGTTGGTCACAGATGGTCAATCAGTCACTCCAGTCGTCCTTTGTAGGTAGTAGTGCTCTAAGATAACAAGCCATTTGTTGGTTAAAAGCTTTTTAGTATACGGATTTCAGGAAGCACAGCCACCATTCTTACACATAATGAACTCAAGTGCAAGCGATGAAGAATCTGGTTTTAACTGGTACATTTTTGGTGGCACATACTTCTTTGTGGTTTGTTTGATTACAACACTGGCTGACTTGTTGATCATTATTCCTATTCTGACCAGCAAAGAGCTGAGGTCTAGAAAGGAGATGCTGCTTGTGATGATGCAAAGTATTGCAGACGCAGTATACAGTTTTGGCGGTGTGCTGGCTTTCCAACGATTCCTTTACATATATTTCAGTCGGAAAGAGTCACTACTGGTACATCCATGGGATTGTATGAAGCTACTGTACAACTTCTTTTTCATTGTGGGACCGCAATTTAGTGCACTGGTAAATGTTGCAGTCGGCATAGATAGACTCATTGCTGTTTGTTGCATGCACTATTACTTGACGATGAGTAGACTGTATGTAATCTCGATGTGCATAGGGTCCTTCAGTATCGCATTAGCATCGTATTTGACTGGCATGTACTTATCTTTTCACCTCCCCCCAGATTTCAAGGTGGGCGCTCAGTGCGCAAGCACCTGGGCTTCGTCTGTAGAGTACGGCGCGTTCTATCCATTGTTCACTGGGGTCATGGAAATGTGTGCTACTGTCATGTACGTAGTTGTGATAGTGGTACTAAAGGTTAGAACAACAAAAACAGAAAACACCAAGGTGCAGAGCGTTCAACAGGAGCGACAAATTAAGATGACTAAAACCATGGCATGGGTTGTTTCCTGTACTTTCATTTTCTACATTGTACCTTGGTGTTTTCAGGCAATTGTCAGTGCTTTGAAAATCGGTCTCTCCTCAGTAATTATATTAGATGTCATTTTTATGATAATAGCCCTGAACAATCTGCTAAATGCGTTTATATATTTGAGGAAGTTAAAGGATGTCCGTGTACAGATAGCATCTTGCTTCGCTGGCTCTGCTGACAGGGTATCTACTATCAATAATTCTTCAGCAGCTGCTTCGAAACACAACAGGAGTATTGCAGCAACCAAAAATTAATAATCTGGATGACAGATAAGGAATTGTTTCAACGCTGGCAGTGAATGTACGCTGTTTACGTTGACGACAATTAAAGCAAAATTAAGTCAAGTTTATAAGGAGCACATGTTGAAAAAGTAGCATTTTAAGGGAACTAAACATATGTCTTGCATATGAGCTACACGGTAAATTAAAAATGGAATATGTGAAAGCAAAATTCATTTTTTTGTTAAGGCTGTGCGTAAGAGTGGTCTCATTATTAAAAGAAACTTTTAGAATTAAAGTTTTTTGAAGAGAGATGCAACACCTAACGAAAAATTTTCTATTGCTGTCTAGTCGTGGGAAGACTCCCTTAGCACCTCTGTAAGTCAAATTATGTGATTAAAAATTCTCAAAAGATTTGTAACCCAATTCCAGGAAATAGCAAGTTCATTTGAACTCTAAGTTTTCTGACAATTTTGCTTCTGCATGAAAGAGGTGTCAGATGTTTTCAAGGTATTTTATTGTAAAAGTGTCCGTATGTCTTAAGTCCTATCAAAGATCTTTTGGTAGAAAAGTGCTCAGTTGCCCTCATGGTGCCACCAGTTCTAAAATTTGATTTTGTGTATTGTAATAAAATTATTTTGTTCTATTTTGAATTGTAACTGTTGTTGCGTAGAATGTGAGTAATCTTTGTTGTACTCACGTTTTTTGCATTATTTGTATTAGCATCTCAGTCAGATTTGAGAACGCTTAAAATCGTAAGCAAACTGTAATCAGTGTATATACATATTACACAGTGGAACGGACGGGGCATTTGGTACATATCTTGAGCGTTTGCTATTTACTTAGTTGCTCAAATGTACCGGTCGTCATTAAAATCAGTTCCGTTTGGAAGGACTGCCTTATTTTCAATCTTCTTCTTCAATCGTCCATTGAATTGCATATTTGGAACTTCTGCAAGAGAGATACTTGTGAAAAATTTACTCCGAACATCTGTAATGCCATTTGATACGCTGGATTAAGAAAGGAAGCAATATGAGAAAATCGTGTATCAATTTATTTGAAAGAAGCTTTACAGTATTACAGTGAAACAGGAATAACGCTTACCTGCATCCTGTTTGCCAATTCGAAAGTTCAGGATAGAGAATGGGTAGTCCAGCTACAGGAGGTACACATACCAAGAATATTGGTGGAATAGCCTAATTTTGTTGCTGAAAAATTAATTCATTAAATATTATTGTTTGAACTGTGCTTTGTACTACAATGAATTTCCTTTATCTCTCTTGAAGTTTGTAATCTTTTACAACGGCACTAAGTTGTAAGCATTAACATTTTTAGTTGAATTAAAAGCCTGTATTTTGAGTCCCTATGGCTAATGGCATTAACATATAATCTTCATATTTTATATGTTTTCCCGATTATGGTACACTTTCTCGCATCGGTGCGAACTTAAAGCTTACTTGTAATTTTCACATGACAGAGGCTAGCTTGGAGTACAAGGCTGGGTGTGGGTCTATAGCACAGGGATTATAAAACCCAGATTTTCATGTTTTCTTTTTAAAGCTTTGCGGACATGGTTTTGACACAAAGGAAAATGTGAGATTGCTATTTCCTCATCAGCGAACCACTTAGAAACTGTCAGCAAATTGTTTGAAATTTAGTACTGCGTTAAGTGCAAGTACATTGTGTACATAGTTGGGTTAATCTGATCGCTTGGTAAAAGTACTTCACTCCTATTCATCATAACCTACTGAAAATGGATTGCCAACATGGAACCTATCAGTTTAACGTCTCCAGTATTACGTAGTTTTCCAGCGCACCGTTTTTCAAAGAAGAAACGGCAGAAAGCTACTTTTATATCTTGTGAAATACTGCCAGATAAATGGTGTAGATGACAGCCATAGAGCCGAGAGGAATCTCGACATAGGCCAGTTCAACATCGAATGCGGTCTACCCCGAACTTGCCCAGGATTAAGGCCCAAATGTAAAGTTGGCAGTGTACGGACTAACCAGACTTTACCAGTGGGAAACTGCGCACAAGGAAAACGTCGATCCTGGAGGAGATGTAGTTCCAGTCGGCCTAACTATCCTCACCAAAACGATCTAAGTGAATCTTACCGAACGGAGTTAAACCGCCTATGAAGAGAAAAGACTCAATTATAAAGAATCTACCCCAAATTTGCTGAAATGTACACACTTAGAAGAACTAATTACTTACCCAAATAATTCTCACAGTACAGTTCAAAGACAAAAACCTAAACTAAGCCCTAAATGGTCTGAGTCTGAGAGTCCTAAAAGGCCCTAAGCCAAATAAATTATACGGACAATGTATATTGCGATGTACATTTTTCAAGATTCCTTTGATGGACAAGAACATTATTTCAGCATTTTACTATATTCTAGAACCGCCATAACCTTAATGTGTGGTATGCTCCACAAACCAACAGACTTTGTTTTGCGGAAGTTTGTTTATGCAAACCAGTTTATAAGCGGCGGATTTTACAGACTTTTCACAGTTGTCGACTGACAGCAGCTGACGTGGGTGCATATTTTTGGGTGCGCAAGTGTAGCTTGGGAGCTGCACATAGGCACATGAAGAAATGCATGAAGCGCAGTCCTAAGCTTTATTCATGCTTCTCAACGAAATTCGAGAAATTCATCAAAAGTCGAGATATTATGAAACTGTTAAATGTTGCCAGAGGTCATCTTCAAATTAACTGTCCTATTATCAAAACAGAACTTCGGAGATACACTTCTTCGAAATTGAAGTTATAAAGTTAAAGTAGCATTCACGTGTCTGCTAAATATTGATTTGTTCTGTATGAAGTAAATAACTCATGTGTCCTCATTATGTCTTAATGCAGCTTGACGTAAACTGAATGGTCAAATTATCTTTGTCTGCTACATGATAAACAGTGGCTGAACAGTGATGTTCAATTCAAATGTCAGCTAACCAGGGAATGTTGAAAACAAACAATTAACCCTCTTCTGCCCAAGACTTCTCGGGGAAATCGGCTCAAAATGACCAATTTAACATTTGTGGATGCCGCTTTGTACTGAGAGCACCAAGACAGATGCGATTACCACCGATCGATAGAGAATTATGGTTTCTATGTTTCTGCATCCAGCAGTTTTGAGTCTCCGATGCACCCAAAAAAGTTAGAAGCCTTCAAATTCGGACGTCGGACTAAGTACGATTTTTGCTAAACTTTCATTGCAAAAAACCAATAAATTTATATCCAGGTGCAAGACTTTAATCCGAGACGGGATTAACTATACGTTAATTTAATCTGCATGAACTCCTCTGCTGCCCGATAGAACGGCTTTCCCTCCTCTGATGTCGCCAAGGAACAGGAGTATAAGTTTTTTAAAACATTTAGATCTTATATAATATTTCTTCCCGTAAAGCTTGATGCCTGTTCTTCACTCTAACTTCAATCCGGTCTGAACAATCCGGAATCCGTGCCTGGAATGAATGTCGCTGGCCGTTGGCGTTGTCTTCGCGGATAGCGCTCCGAACGGTGGCGGTGGCTCCATTGGTCCTGCCTCGGCGATATTGTCTTGGACAGAAAGAGGAGATCCAACTTCATCTGAGGGAAAAACCAAAATGTTCGGGGCTTCCATCTTAAACGGGGGTTGAGTTCCGGACTTAGGCGCTGCCACACGGGGCCGAAGCTGGTCTGTGTGGCGCTTCCATAATTGAGTATCCACTTTAACTTCGTAGGTGACACCAACTCGCTTATGTATCATTCCCTCCACCCACTGAGGATCCTGTCTGCGGTAAGATTTAATCCACACTATGTCTGCTGGTTCCAGGCGTCTTTTAGTCGAAGTAGAAAATCCCAGTGGAGGAAGTAAAGTATGGCGATGTAGAAGGTCCAGTTGATTACGTAGCTTCCTGTTGAGAAACAGCTGACTTGGAGCTTGACCTGTTGTAACATGAGGTGTCACTCTGTACTGTAGTAGAAAACTTGGCAAATGAAAAGGCAACTCTTGGTTGGACGTCGTGGTCTTCTTTAACGATTTCTTTAAGGTTTTCCCAAAATTTTCCGCCAGTCCATTGCTTTTGGATGGTATGGCTCCGTTAAGACATGAGTGATGCCTTTTGAAGCGAGGAAAGCTTTAAAATCCGCTGGTGTAAAGCTGGGCCCATTGTCACTGACCAAAGTTTCGGGGAATCCATTTCTAGAAAAGACAGAACCCAGAGCTCTTTAGTGTTTGGTGGTGATTCGACTCATCATTTGAACTTCGGGCCACCGTGAAAAAGCGTCGACCATGACCAACCACACATGGCCAAGAAAAGGACCCGCAAAATTTATGTGCACCCGTTGCCACGGCTTTGCCGGAGGATTCATTGGATAGGAAACTTGTGTTGCGTATCTTTATTGATCTGGCAAGGTCGACAAATCTTGGCAGCTGATTCAATGTCGGCATCGATGTTGGGCCACCACACGTACGATCGAGCTAGACTTTTCATTCTTACCATTCCCAGGAGTGTAGCATGCAGTATCTTTAATGCGGCAGCGTGCACTGTTTTGGGACCACGACCTTGGATCCATACAATAGAATTCTATTTTCTAATTACAAGTTATTTTTTCTCCAGAAGCATTTCATTTCTGAATAGGATTCTTTGTCCCACGGTTCGGACAGCTTCTTACAAACAGCATTGAGTATCACATCCTTTGCTGTAGCTTCTTTAACCATCTCCGGTGTGATGCTAATTGATTCCAATGACTGTTGCACCAGCAAGGAAATTTCTTGTGACACTTTGTTTTCTTTTTCAGAAACACTGAGCGGCAATCTCGATAAAAGTCTGGATTTCCATGAGACTTTGTGGATCCACATTGAATATCATTGATCGATATTGAATATCATCAAATAATATTTATGGCAAAGCAGTAAGGTATCCAAAGGCTTATGACCCGTAGTTAACAAGAATCGTCTTCCGGCCAGGTGCTTGTGAAGTTTTTTGACTGCCCAGGCTATTGCCAAGGCTTCTTTTTCTACTTGCGAGTAGTTTCTTTCTGCTTTATTTAAACTGTGAGAAACAAAAACCACTGGCTTTTCTTTTCCATCCGACAGCTGTGACAGGACCGCTCCTAATCCCTGACTTGAAGCGTCACAATCTAACTTTAAGGGAAGCTTGGGGTTGTAATGAATCGTCAAACTTGACTCCGAAATGGAACTTTTTAGTTTCTCAAAAGCATCTTGTTCTACTTTGCCCCAACTCCAGCTGGCATCCTTATGGCGCAATGCGTTAAGAGGTCCAGCGATGGTAGCCATGTGAGGAATGAAGCGACTGTAGTAGTTAATTCCACCTAAGAAACTTTCAATTTATTTTACATTCTTAAGTGGCGGCATATTTTGGATTGCTTCAGCTTTCTTACCCTGCGGATTGATTCTACATTTGTCAATTACATAGCCCAGGTATTCCACTGAATCCTGAAAGAAGGAGTATTTGGTGATGCGCCCTCGAAATCCCTAGTTGCCAAGCCTGCTGAGCACTTCCTCGAGCCGCCCCAGGTGTTCTTTTGAATCTTTGCCAGTGATTAGGATATCATCTAGGTACCAAACCACTCCCGGAATACCCTGAGGGACTTTATCCATTAAACTTTGAAAAATTGCGGGACTTGACGAAATTCCAAAGGGTAGACGCTTCCATCTGTATCTGTATATTGTTGTCAAATCTTTTGATTCGTCGTCAAGAGAGAGTTGATTGTATGCTTGCGACCTGTCCAATTTTGTAAACTTCTGATCTCCCATCATCGCGTGGAAACATTCTTCTGGACTTGGTAGTGGATGAAAATCAACTTTAAAGGCTGGTTTGAGCGTTATGCGTCTACCAAAAGATTCTGACTCCCGGCAACTGACCACAATCACGATCTTTCCACACTGGAAAATCGGACAGCAGCTTTCCACGGAGTTGAAAACAGCGGAATCCCAAACGGAAAAATTCCATCCCAGTTGGCAGTTTCCTGGGCAACTTTCCGCAGTCGCCGGTGGAGAACAACTTTCCAAACCAACTGGCAGTTTCCGCCGCCGGCAGTCCACAACCGCCGCTAAAGCGCAACTTTCCAGAACGATTGGCAGTTTCCCGAGCAGGTTTCCGAATGAGCCGCCAATGAACTAAATTCCATCAGGATCGACCGATTTCCGCATGTCCTACCAAAGTGCGACATTCCTCAGGATTAACCGCATTGCATTTTCGGCAGCTTTCCATTAATTCAATCACATTCTGCAAAATTCCACAGGATCAAACTGCGCAGCGGTAGTTAACGTCCCAAGCATTTGCATTCGGTTTGTGAGTTGGGAAGAAAGTAGAAGAAACAAAATGAGGAATTTTTTTCTTGATTAGCCATGGACAAGAGTATTATCATCATATGTTGTGCTGTAGTGATTTTCATTGCAGCAATTATTTTAGTATAGTTTAATATAGGTTTCAGTTTGCAATTCAGTTTGCAATAGAAACATAAAAGCTTAATTGATTCATATTTTGGAAATTAATTTGTGACGAACTAATATAATTCAGATGAAAGAAATCAGACGAATTCAGAAGAATGAACTACGACGGATGCAAGACGACGACGATTTCTGTATGGATACTTCTTGTTTATTCTAAGCTGTTTATGAGTGTGGCTTGTCTAACCTGTTTATAAAAACTATTTCAAGTGTTGCTTAAGTAACCGATTTTAGTTTTAGTTTAAGTTCCAGGTGATGGATGAAAATAGTATCAGTTGCAGTTTTTCGGTCGGTCGGTCATGTATCCGAGTTGCAAGATTGAACCAACAAACATTGGCAGACCAAAGTTTGTGGGTTAGATCCCACAAATTTAACTAGAACGATACTCTACCGAATGAGTCTCTCAGACACGAACGTAAGCGGTGAGCATTGTTTGTAGCTGTATCACTGGACAAACGGAAGCAAAGCTTAAAAAATACCATACACAAATAATTTTACTACTTTGTCTGTTGGATAAACATATATTTAGTGTATCTAGTGACTCTACATGTCTTTGTGACAGCTTCGTAAAATCGTTTAACGAGGTGAATATGGAAATACTGGACTTTTTAAGGAACGTAGTTGGGGTAGCTGCAACCCTCGTCAAGGAGCTTTCTGAGTGACAACAGTTTGCTTTACTGTTGGCAATGTTCAATGTTTCGAAACGGCTTTGTTAGATTGCTCTGATAAATACACTGGTTCACTTCAGTAACATGATAGTTTTCCATCAAATTAATTACATCTTTTATTCTTTGTTTTAATTACATTGAGCACTCAGGGAAACTTTCATTACGGAGAATATATCCATAATGTTCCGAGAAGGTATCAACAACATTCCCAATTTTATTTTGAAATCTGATATTCGAGTATGACAAAACCCTGGAGATAAATTAAGATGTTGGCAATGTTTTTTTCTCAACCTATCTCAGTCTGCTTGGGCAACAGTTAATTCGTCAAAAATAAATGTACTGACATGTTTCAGAAAACAGTTTCGTTTTCTACTGCACACTAAATGTTTACTGTCTCTGATATTTAATAGTCCAATGGCAATGAATGATACAAGAAACGAAAATCCGTACGACTTTAATTGGTACAGCTTTGGTGCCGTGTACTTTTTTATTGTGAATTTAATAACAACAATAGCGGATGCTTTGATAATTTTTCCAGTGTTGGCAAGCAAAGAGTTACGATCAAGAAAAGAAATGCTGCTCGTAGTGGTGCAGTGCTTTGCAGACGTTGTGTACAGTTTAGGTGGCGTACTAGCCTTCCAAAGGTTTCTATATGTCCATTATTACATGAAAGGATCAAAGCTGGTCCACCCATGGAAGTGCATACTACTACTGTACAACTTCTTTTACATAGTTGGACCTCAATTTAGTGCTTTGGTAAATGTTGTAATTGGCATTGATAGACTTATTGCTGTTTGCTATATGCACTACTATTTGACAATGACTCGAGCGTATGTTATCGTTATGTGCATGGGGGCATTTATTGTATCGTTAGGGTCGTATTTTGTTGCCATGTACGAATCCTTTAATATGCCGCATAATACAACTGTTGGCGCTCAGTGCCCTAGCACGTGGGCTTCATCAATCGAGTATGGGACTTTTTACCCGTTATTCACTGGGATTATTGAAGTTTTAGCAGTCATCATGTATGTTGCAGTGATTGTTGTGCTGAAGTGTAGAACTATTAAAACTGAGAACAGCAGCCTACAACGTGTTCAACAAGAGCGGCAGATTAAGATGACTAAAACAATGGCATGGGTTGTTTCCTGCACTTTCATTTTTTACATTGTACCTTGGTGTTTTCAAGCTATTGTTAGTGCTTTAAAGATCGGTTTCTCTTCTGCATTTGTAATGGTCATTGCATTCATGGTCATAGCACTGAACAATCTGCTAAATGCATTTATATATTTGAAAAAGTTGAAAGATGTGCGTGTACAATTATCTTCGTGTTTCACTGGCTCTACTGACAAAATAAGAAGCATTAATAATACGTGATTTTGCTTGTCGACATCTAAAAGTTTGAAAAACTAAATTGGATATTGTTAACGAACTGATTTGCACTATCACATGTAATCTACCGTTTGCAGAGCTTGTATAACCTGTATATTATAGTATATTGTGTGTGCAACGAACATTTTGTTATGTCGACTGTCAATCATTTCCTGCTAATGTATATCAGCTATCGCTTGTGTCTACCGAGGTTTTGAGGTTATGCTTAGCTCCTCGGTCAAATCAAAAAGTATCCTATTTTATTGAACTTTGGTTGGGTTTTATTGAACTTAAGTGGTTTTTGTGAAAACAATTTCCACTTAAACCACTTAAACGACTTAAACGACTTAAGTCGTTTAAGTAGACCCCCTTTCACAAAAAACCAGCTACTTAAACTTTAAGTAAAGCGCCGTTTCACAAATACAGGTCTACTTAAACTTTCAGCGGCTTAAACTTTAAGATGTTTAACTAGAACTGCTTTCATAAAACTACTTAGTTTAAGGGGGGGGGGGGCGACTAAACTTTTGCCCCGACTTTGTCCGATTGGCCTACTTTTTGGTGAAGTTATAGAGCATGGGTGTGGTCAAGAAAATACTTGGTCGTTGGTTCTTAGCTGCCTTCCAGCCATGCGCAGCCGTCATGTTTATGTGGCCAACCCCCCTTTTTCACAACTACCAACATAAGTAATTAAAAATTTTTGCGGGCTGCAAGACCCTAGCTCCAAGGTTGCCATTTGCCAATATGACTTGGCACATGTGCCCATATCTACCGAAAAATACTAGACGTCTCTATCTTATCTGCATCTAAGGGAATTACTCTTCAAAGTTGAAGTTTCGTCAAAAATTTTAAAATTTTTGGCTAACGAAAGGAATATTTTATTACTGGTTCGAGCTATAAGGCTGTAATTCGGCATAAAAGGAGGCCCTATAGGAGTACTCATTTGTGCCAAATGGCAAGAAATTCTGAGGGGTGAGAAAATTTTTATGCCAGCTTTAATCTTCAAAAATTGACAAAATCGCCTTTTTTGGGCAAAGGTGCCCCAGAAATCGAAAAATTCAAATTTTTCGAAATTAAAATTTTTAAAATATTTGAACTCAGCGTGGTCGAAAACACACCCACAAACGATTTCAGCTAGATTAGTGAAGGTTTGGGACTTCTATGGCTGCAAAAAGCCTCTACACAGGATCCGACAGACTGAAAATGGCGGTTTCGGCAATTTTTGAAGATTAAAGTTAACATTAAAATTTTTTCACGTGGCAGAATTTCTTGCCATTTGGCACAAATGAGTACTCCTATAGGGCCTCCTTTTATGCCAAATTACAGCCTTATAGCTCGTACCAGTAATAAAATATTCCTTTCGCTAGACAAAAATTTTCAAATTTTTGCCGAAACTTCAACTTTGAAGAGTAATTCCCTTAGATACAGACAAGATACAGACTTCTACTATTTTTCTGAGGATAGGGCCACATGTGCCAAGTCATATTGGCAAATGGTAATCTTGGAGCTAGGGGTTTGCAGCCAGCAGAAATTTTTAATTAATTATGTTGGTAGTTGTGAAAAAGTGGAGGTCGGGCACATAAACGCGACGGCTGCACATGACTGGAAGGCAGCTAAGATCTCAGTACCCGGTATTCTTTTGACCCCACCCATGCTCTAAGTCTTCGCCAAAAATTAGCCCAATCGGACAAATTCGGGGCACCCCCATTTTAGTCGTCCCCCTTAAGTAGTTTAAGTAGACCACTTAACTGCAGTTCAAAATCAGTCATTTTTAAGCTCCACAGATTTACAGGGCTTAAACGACTTAAACGAAAAGATTACCATTAAGTGAACATTTTAAAAGTTTCATAACTTACGCAATTTTGGGAGTTGTAAAGCCGTTTTCACATCGTTCGAAAGCTCTCAAAAAGTACGTTACTTCTACAATATCGTTGTAAGCGCAACTGGTTTTGAAAATCTATTAATACTGCAAATACTAAATTTTTTGTCCGATTTTAGCTTGTATCTTCTTTCAGCGAAAAGTGGCTTCTAAATGAAAAAGAGGCCATCCTTCTGAGCAAATCAAAGCTTGATTAGCTCAAACATGTTGTCCCAATTGAGAACCAACTGTTTGTACACAATTAACAATCTGAATTGCATAAGCAATTTTTAATGGAGTTAATGGCAATACTCTCTGGCTCTAGCTCTGACCTTAGATACACAACAATTTTAGCATGTACTAATAAATTTCATGATATTTACCGCTAACATTATATCTGATTGCTTACTCAGGTGATTCCTTTTGGCATTACATCAACTTTAAACCATTACTATTCATTCAATTCTTGGAGGTGTAGCGGCACCAGAGTGAAACTAACCTAACACAGAAGTACCGTTACCCCGCGAGAGCAACTCAAGCGAGGAGACCGTGGCACAAGTGAATAACACACCAACCGCGCAGGAGCCGGCCGGGGAAGCCTCGCCAAATAAATAGACCTAGTGAGTGGGTGACACCCGCTCACCTCAGAAATAGCAATAAACTAACCTAGGAGCTCAGTATTTACCTACCAAAAGTACACACAACTAGTGGAGATATTTAATACGTACAACAAGTATTATAGAAATATAGCAAATATGAAATATAACAAGTAGATTAATTTAGGGGGCGAAGGCCCAACTGACAAACAGTTATTCAGTTAAATAAACTAACACACACACGAACTCACTGATATAATTAAAATGGGCGAAGCCCCGCTAACGTACCAATATATAAGAAC
>JASAND010013987.1:0-52497 GCA_030248195.1 Trissonchulus latispiculum
GAAACGCCTAATATAAGAGTTTTTGGACTGTTAGTCAAGCTGAGCTGGTGGAGTTGCTAGAATATCTTCTTTTTAAGAGGCTGTATTAAATAACGTTTAGCAATAATTATCGAAAATCTCTTATCCCAACTGCCCTTTTATGGGCAACCATTATGCAAATATGGTCAAAATTGAAAGCCATCGGTTCGGGGCAATATTGGTATCATCCGAAAGCTCTCATCGAGCTGAGAAAAAGTTGTAATAGGGCCAAATCTTGAAAATGTAGCAAAATTGCGTTTTGACCCTCGATACGCTGATATTTTTAAAAATCGGTCAAAAATGAAAGTTGCCGAATCCTGCTAATTTCGGTATCATTCGAAAGCTCTCATCGAGCTGAGAGAAAGTTGTAATAGGGGCCGGGGTCTAGATATATGCCAAAACTGAGTTTTGGCCCAGTAGATAAGAAGAAAAATGGCTGCGACAACCCGTTGATGCCGGTAGGATTTATTGGGTTGTCGCATTTTTTTTAAAAAAGACAACCCTTTGATATGGCTAAGTTTCTTTATTTATTATTCCGGTCAACACTTTGTCCCCCCCTTTTTTTTCGAGATTGGCTGGGCCGATCGGGCTGAAATTATCACTATCACTTGGGGGTGGGGTGAAGTGGTACCGGAAGTGGGGGCAGCCCGATATATCCCGGATTCCGGGAATGGCGGCTCCCGAATTTCCTTTTTTAAAATCGTAAGGGGGACCAAGGCGATTCTAAAAAATGGTCAAAAATTTTTTGTCTCCGATTTCGCTCTAAAAGTTGGTCATAGGGTAACCCGGGGACGTAGATTCCAAACCCGCAATCGAAATTTTCCTAACCCTCGTGGATCTCGAGATATGGCCAAAAGGTACCTGTTGGAGACCGCAAAAGTGAGCAAACTGCCCAGAAACGCCTAATATAAGAGTTTTTGACCCTGTTAGTCAAGCTGAGCTGGTGGAGTTGCTAGAATATCTTTAAGAGGTTGTATTAAATAACGTTTAGCAATAATTATCGAAAATCTCTTATCCCAACTGCCCTTTTTATGGGCAACCATTATGCAAATATGGTCAAAATTGAATTCCATCGGTTCAGAGCAATATTGGTATCATTCGAAAGCTCTCATCGAGCTGAGAAAAAGTTGTAATAGGGCCAAATCTTGAAAATGTAGCAAAATTGCGTTTTGACCCTCGATACGCTGATATTTTTAAAATCGGTCAAAAATGAAAGTTGCCGAATCCTGCTAATTTCGGTATCATTCGAAAGCTCTCATCGAGCTGAGAGAGTTGTAATAGGGCCAAATCTTGCATATGTGCCAAAACTGAGTTTTGGCCCAGTAGATAAGAAGAAAAATGGCTGCGACAACCCGTTGATGCCGGTAGGATTTATTGCGGCCGCTTTTTCAACAAAAAGGCAACCTCTTAACTTGGGTATGTCCGTTATTTATTATTTATTTATTATTCTCCGGATTTTTGTCCCCCCCCTCTAACTTTTGATTGGCTGGACCAATCCGGCTGAAATTTTCAGGGGGAGTTGGGGGTGACCTAAAGTGCTCCCGGAAATGCGGGCAGTTCGGTACTTCCCGGATTCCGGAAATGGCGGTACCCGGAATTTTTTAGAATGGTAAGGGGGGACCAAGGGAAACGTAAAAATTTTTTTGTCTCCGATTTTGCTCAAAAGGTGGTCATAGGGTAAGTCGACCACGCTGATTTCGAAACTGAAATCGAAATTCCCGAAAATTTACGGATTTCGAGATATTGGACCCGGAAAATTCCGGATTTTGAAAATTTCTCCAAAAAAGTGGTCAATATGGTACTCAAATGAAAGAGCTCGTCGTGCTGAACAACTTTTCTTCTTGCGACATTTTCCGGAAATGCGTCTAATGAGAGTTATGGCCGAAAACTGAAAATCCGGGAATTCCCGAAAACCCGGATTTTGGACCGAAAAATTTTTTGTCTCCGATTTCTCTAAAAGTTGATCATAGGGGCAATTCGACCACGCTGATTTCGAAACTGAAATCGAAATTTCCGGAAATTTTACGGATTTCGAGATATTGGACCCGGAAAATTCCGAATTTTGAAAAATTTTTCCAAAAGTGGTCAATATGGTACTCAAATGAAAAGAGCTCGTCGTGCTGAACAACTTTTCTTCTTGCGACATTTTCCGGAAATGCGTCTAATGAGAGTTATGGCCGAAAAACTGAAAATCCGGGAATTCCCGAAAACCCGGATTTTGGACCGAAAAAAATTTTTTGTCTCCGATTTCTCTAAAAAGTTGATCATAGGGTAATTCGACCACGCTGATTTCGAAACTGAAATCGAAATTTCCGGAAAATCTACGGATTTCGTGGTACTAGACACGGAAAATTTCTTGTTTATAAGAGGAAAAATGACAGCGGCAACCCATTCATGCCACTTAGCTTGTTATGATTATTATTATTATTATTATCCGTCTGTCCCCCCCCTAGATCTCGATATTGGGAAGGAGTACAGGGGTGGTTGATACCTCATTTTGAAGCCCTTAACTAGGACATCTCCGGGAAGCAAGATGGCTCCGATATCTTCCGGATTCCGGGAATGGTGAATCCCGGAATTTTTCGGTTGGTAAGGGGGGACCAAGGCGAAATTTCAAAATCCAAAATTTGGTCAAAAATTTTTTGTCTCCGATTTCGCTCAAAAGTTGGTCATAGGGTAACTCGACCACGCTGATTTCGAAACTGAAATCGAAATTGCCGGAAAATTTACGGATTTCGAGATATTAGACCCGGAAAATTTCGGATTTTGAAAAATTTCTTTAAAAGTGGTTGATATGGTACTCAAATGAAAGAGCTCGTCGAGCTGAACAACTTTCCTTCTTGCAACATTTTCCGGAAATGCGTCTAGCGAAAGTTATGGCCGAAAAACTGAAAATCCGGGAATTCACGGAAACCCGGATTTTGGACCAAAAAATTTTTTGTCTCCGATTTCGCTCAAAAGTTGGTCATAGGGTAACTCGACCGCGCTGATTTCGAAACTGAAATCGAAATTTCCGGAAAATTTCCGGATTTCGAGATATTCGATCCGGAAAATTCCGGATTTTGAAAATTTTTTCCGAAAGTGGTCGATATGGTACTCAAATGAAAGCGCTCGTCGTGCTGAGTAATTTTCATCATTACCGTATTTTCCGGAAATGCTTCTGGTGAAAGTTATGGCAGAAAAATAAACAGAAAATTGTGTTGCCCACTTTTCCAAAGGAATGGGCAACACTTTGTTATTGGTCTGTGCTTATTATTATTATTGTGTTGCCCACTTTTCCAAAGGAATGGGCAACACTTTGTTATTGGTCTGTGCTTATTGGGTTCCCGCCCTTTTCCAAAGGGTCTGGAACCCTATGTTCTGGACATGTTTATTATTATTATTCTTATTATTCTTATTATTGTTCACATTTTCGTGTACCCCCTGTCTATCTCGAGATTGGAAAGGGGTAGAGAGGTGGTTGATACCTCATTTTGAAGGTCTTGACTTGAACTGCTCCCGGAAGCGCGGGGAGCCCCGGGGGAGCAGAGGTGCTCCCGGAGCACCCCCGTGAGTAAAAATGAGTAAAATAAAAAAGTTGTCCAAATGAGCTAATTTTGGTATCATTCGAAAGCTCTCGGCGAGTAATGAAAAAGTTGTAATAGGGTCAAGGCCTGAAAATGCACCCATTTTGAGTTATGAGGCCGAAAATGGCCAAAAACGGCCAAAATGGTCGTTTGAAGGGGTTTTCCGCCTTTATCTCGAGCTAGAGTCAACTAGTTGTCCTGATTTTTTCCATGTAGTGGTGCACCAGATGCGGGAAGATCCTCGGTGAACCTGGGTACCTTAGTGTCACAAAATTATCAATTACTCGATACGGTGATGCTGCAAATGGTCAAAGTTGAAAGTGACGGAAACCCCTCAATATGGATATCATTCGAAAGCTCTCGTTGCGTGGATAAAAAGTTGTAATTGGGGTAAAGCGTCAAAATGTAGTAAAAATGAGTTACGGGGCTCCAAAGGGGTCAAAAATGGCCAGAAACGGTCAAAATGGGCCGAAAATCAAAATAGTCGGATACGTCTGATGACGGTTACATTAGAAAGCTCTCGTTGCGGGGATAAATAGTTGTAATGGGGGTAAGGCGTCAAAATGTAGGAAAAAATGAGTTACGGGGCTCCAAAGGGGTCAAAAATGGCCAGAAACGGTCAAAATGGGCCAAAATTGAAAATTGTCGGATACGGCTGATACCGGTGTCATTCGAAAGCTCTCGTTGCGTAGATAAAAAGTTGTAATAGGGCCAAAGCAGCAGATTGTCGGAAAAATGAGTTACGGGGCCTCAAAAGGGTCAAAAATGGCCAAAACCGGTCAAAATGGGTCAAAATTGAAAGTAACCGAAACCCAACAATATGGGTGTCATTCGAAAGCTCTCGTTGCGTAGATAAAAAGTTGTAATAGGGCTAACGCGTCAAAATATAGGACAAATGAGTTATGGGACCCCGAATATTATAAACTCATTCTATAAGCAGAAAAATGTCGGGCGGGAACCACTTGATGCCTTTTGACTTATTATTGGGTTCCCGCCCTTTTCCAAAGGGTCTGGAACCCTATGTTCTGGACATGTTTATTATTATTATTCTTATTATTCTTATTATTGTTCACATTTTCGTGTACCCCCTGTCTATCTCGAGATTGGAAAGGGGTAGAGAGGTGGTTGATACCTCATTTTGAAGGTCTTGACTTGAACTGCTCCCGGAAGCGCGGGGAGCCCCGGGGTAAGGAGGTGCTCCCGGAGCACCCCCGTGAGTAAAAATGAGTAAAATAAAAAAGTTGTCCAAATGAGCTAATTTTGGTATCATTCGAAAGCTCTCGGCGAGTAATGAAAAAGTTGTAATAGGGTCAAGGCCTGAAAATGCACCCATTTTGAGTTATGAGGCCGAAAATGGCCAAAAACGGCCAAAATGGTCGTTTGAAGGGGTTTTCCGCCTTTATCTCGAGCTAGAGTCAACTAGTTGGCCTGAAATTTGGCATGTAGGGTGGCACCCGATGCGGGAAGATCCTCCGGGAACCTGGGTACCATAGTGTCACACAATTCGCAATTACTCGATACGGTGATGCTGCAAATGGTCAAAGTTGAAAGTGACGGAAACCCCCTCAATATGGATATCATTCGAAAGCTCTCGTTGCGTGGATAAAAAGTTGTAATTGGGGTAAAGCGTCAAAATGTAGGAAAAATGAGTTACGGGGCTCCAAAGGGGTCAAAAATGGCCAGAAACGGTCAAAATGGGCCGAAATTCAAAATTGTCGGATACGGCTGATACCGGTGTCATTCGAAAGCTCTCGTTGCGTGGATAAAAAGTTGTAATTGGGGTAAAGCGTCAAAATGTAGGAAAAATGAGTTACGGGGCTCCAAAGGGGTCAAAAATGGCCAGAAACGGTCAAAATGGGCCAAAATTGAAAATTGTCGGATACGGCTGATACCGGTGTCATTCGAAAGCTCTCGTTGCGTAGATAAAAAGTTGTAATAGGGCCAAAGCAGCAGATTGTCGGAAAAATGAGTTACGGGGCCTCAAAAGGGTCAAAAATGGCCAAAACCGGTCAAAATGGGTCAAAATTGAAAGTAACCGAAACCCAACAATATGGGTGTCATTCGAAAGCTCTCGTTGCGTAGATAAAAAGTTGTAATAGGGCTAACGCGTCAAAATATAGGACAAATGAGTTATGGGACCCCGAATATTATAAACTCATTCTATAAGCAGAAAAATGTCGGGCGGGAACCACTTGATGCCTTTTGACTTATTATTATTATGATTATTATTATTATTATTATCCGTCTGTCCCCCCCCCTAGATCTCGAGATTGGGAAGGGGTACAGGGGTGGTTGATACCTCATTTTGAAGCCCTTGACTAGGACATCTCCGGGAAGCAGGATGGCTCCGATACCTTCCGGATTCCGGGAATGGTGAATCCCGGAATTTTTCGGTTGGTAAGGGGGGACCAAGGCGAAATTTCAAAATCCAAAATTTGGTCAAAAATTTTTTGTCTCCGATTTCGCTCAAAAGTTGGTCACAGGGTAACTCGACCACGCTGATTTCGAAACTGAAATCGAAATTTCCGGAAAATTTACGGATTTCGAGATATTAGACCCGGAAAATTTCGGATTTTGAAAAATTTCTTCAAAAGTGGTTGATATGGTACTCAAATGAAAGAGCTCGTCGAGCTGAACAACTTTCCTTCTTGCGACATTTTCCGGAAATGCGTGTAGCGAAAGTTATGGCCGAAAAACGGAAAATCCGGTAATTCACGGAAACCCGGATTTTGGACCAAAAAATTTTTTGTCTCCGATTTCGCTCAAAAGTTGGTCATAGGGTAACTCGACCGCGCTGATTTCGAAACTGAAATCGAAATTTCCGGAAAATGTCCGGATTTCGAGATATTCGATCCGGAAAATTCCGGATTTTGAAAAATGTTTCCTAGTGATGGGCACCGGATATTTTTTCATATCCGGATATCCGCCTATTTTGCGTTAACGGATATCCGGATATCCGGATATCCGGTTATCCGCCTATTCCAAACTGAAGTTCAAGAAAAATTTTCGAATTTGCAGTCAAATTTTCAATTTTTCTGTCAATTTTTCGGTATGCTGTGAATTTCTATCATGCAATCAAGTCACAACCTTGGTTTCAAATATATTTTCAAAAAAATTTTTGAAAAATATTTATAAAATTTTGAAATTTTTGTCAAAAATTTGCTAATTTTTCATTACTTTGTCTGAAATGTACACGGATATCCGGATATCCGGATATCCGGATATTTTTCTCAAATCGGATATTATCCGGATATAAAAATTATCCGGATATCCGGATATCCAGTGCCCATCACTAATGTTTCCGAAAGTGGTCGATATGGTACTCAAATGAAAGCGCTCGTCGTGCTGAGTAATTTTCATCATTACCGTATTTTCCGGAAATGCTTCTGGTGAAAGTTATGGCAAAAAAATAAACAGAAAAACCAGTTGTGGGCAACACATTCTTGCAGTAGCGCTAGTGATTATTATTATTATTATTATCCGTCTGTCCCCCCCCTAGATCTCGAGATTGGGAAGGGGTACAGGGGTGGTTGATACCTCATTTTGAAGCCCTTGACTAGGACATCTCCGGGAAGCAGGATGGCTCCGATACCTTCCGGATTCCGGGAATGGTGAATCCCGGAATTTTTCGGTTGGTAAGGGGGGACCAAGGCGAAATTTCAAAATCCAAAATTTGGTCAAAAATTTTTTGTCTCCGATTTCGCTCAAAAGTTGGTCATAGGGTAACTCGACCACGCTGATTTCGAAACTGAAATCGAAATTTCCGGAAAATTTACGGATTTCGAGATATTAGACCCGGAAAATTTCGGATTTTGAAAAATTTCTTCAAAAGTGGTTGATATGGTACTCAAATGAAAGAGCTCGTCGAGCTGAACAACTTTCCTTCTTGCGACATTTTCCGGAAATGCGTGTAGCGAAAGTTATGGCCGAAAAACTGAAAATCCGGGAATTCACGGAAACCCGGATTTTGGACCAAAAAATTTTTTGTCTCCGATTTCGCTCAATAGTTGGTCATAGGGTAACTCGACCGCGCTGATTTCGAAACTGAAATCGAAATTTCCGGAAAATTTCCGGATTTCGAGATATTCGATCCGGAAAATTCCGGATTTTGAAAATTTTTTCCGAAAGTGGTCGATATGGTACTCAAATGAAAGCGCTCGTCGTGCTGAGTAATTTTCATCATTACCGTATTTTCCGGAAATGCTTCTGGTGAAAGTTATGGCAGAAAAATAAACAGAAAAACCAGTTGTGGGCAACACATTCTTGCAGTAGCGCTAGTTATTATTATTATCCGTCTGTCCCCCCCTAGATCTCGAGATTGGGAAGGGGTACAGGGGTGGTTGATACCTTATTTTGAAGCCCTTGACTAGGACATCTCCCGGAAGCAAGATGGCTCCGATACCTTCCGGATTCCGGGAATGGCGAATCCCGGAATTTTTAGAATGGTAAGGGGGGACCAAGGCGAAATTTCAAAATCCAAAATTTGGTCAAAAATTTTTTGTCTCCGATTTTGCTTAAAAGTTGGTCATAGGGTAACCCGGGGACGTAAATTCCAAATCTGCAATCGAAATTTTCCTAGCCCTTGTGGATCTCGAGATATGGCCAAAAGTTACACTGTTGGAGACCCCAAAAGTGAGCAAACTGCCAAGAAGAGCCTGATATAAGAGTTTTTGAACTTGTTAGTAAAATTGAGCTGGTGGATTTGCTAGGATACCTTTTAAGAAGCTGTATCAAATACCTTTCAGCAATAATTATCGAAAATCTCTTATCCCAACTGCCCTTTTATGGGCAACCATTTTGCAAAATCAGTCAAAAATGAAAGTTGTCGTATCCTGCTGGTTTTGATATCATTAGAAAGCTCTCAACGAGCTAAGAAAAAGTTGTAACAGAGCCAAATCCTGAAAATGTACTAAATTCGAGTTTTGACCATCGATACGGTGATGTTGCAAAAATCGGCCAAAAATGAAAGTGGTCGGATCGGGCTGATATTGGTATCATTCGAAAGCTCTCAATGAGCTAAGAAAAAGGTGTAATAGAGCCGAGACATGAAAATGTACGAAAAACTAGCTTTAACCCCCAAAGGGACGTGTTGTGGGCAACACATTCTTGCAGTAGCGCTAGTTGTGTTGCCCACTTTTCCAAAGGGATGGGCAACACTTTGTTATGGTTCTGTGCTTATTATTATCCGTCTGTCCCCCCCCTAGATCTCGAGATTGGGACGGAGTACAGGGATGGTTGATACCTTATTTTGAAGCCCTTGACTAGGACATCTCCCGGAAGCAAGATGGGTCTGAAATTCCGGGTTTTGAAAATTCGGATTTTTCCGGATGGTAAGGGGGACCAAGGCGAAATTTCAAAAATCCAAAATTTGGTCAAAAATTTTTTGTCTTCGATTTGGCTCAAAAGTCGGTCATAGGGTAACTCGACCACGCTGATTTCGAAACTGAAATCGAAATTTCGGGAAAATTTCCGGATTTCGAGATATTCGATCCGGAAAATTCCGGATTTTGAAAAATTTCTTCAAAAGTGGTCGATATTGGGCTCAAATGAAAGAGCTCAGCGAGCTGAGTAATTTTTGTCATTGCCATATTTTCTGGAAATGTTTCTAGCGAAAGTTATGGCCGCAGATTGGAAAATTCGGAATTTCCGGTAAAAAACCGGATTTTCAAAAATTCGTTGAAACATGGGCAATATGGTGCTTAATTGAAAGCTCTTTGAGTCCTGGGACAGATTTCCTGAACAGAAACAGCTTAAAAGGTCTCTAGTACAATTTATACCCCAAAGGAATGTGTTGTGGGCAACACATTCTTGCAGTAGCGCTAGTTATTATTATTATTATTATTCTTCTTCTTGTCCCCCCCTATTAACTCAAGCTAGGCTCAACGCCCAGAGCTGAAATTTGGTGGGTATGTGGTTGTTGGTCCCAAACCTGGCCCATTTTAATTTCATCGCTCTAGACCCACCCAGTCGACCAGGGCAGGGAATTTAATTTTTTAAAATGGTTCTGGTTTAAAGGGGGGTTCTGGTTCTCTGGCAAGGCGATTCTCAAAAATGGTCGAAAACTTTTTCTCTCCGATTTGGTTGAAAAGCATGTCCTGGGGTAATTCGGGGACGTAGATTCCAAATCTGCAATCGAAGTTTTTCTAG
Source organism: Trissonchulus latispiculum (assembly GCA_030248195.1). NCBI lineage: Eukaryota > Metazoa > Nematoda > Enoplea > Enoplida > Ironidae > Trissonchulus > Trissonchulus latispiculum. The sequence continues at coordinate 9,732 of JASAND010013987.1, forward strand.
CTTTTGTGAATCTCGAGATATGGCCAAAAGTTACACTGTTGGAAACCGCAAAAGTGAGCAAACGGCCCAGAAACGCCTAATATCTGTATTCTTTGAACTCGTTAGTCAAGTTTAGCCGGTGGATTTGCTAGGACACCCTTTAAAAAGAAGTGTTAAGTAACTTTTAGCGATATTTAGAAGATTATTTCTTATCCCAACTGCCCTTTTATGGGCAACCATTTTCAGGTGAAGGTGTCAAAAATGGATAAAATCTTTTAATCTCGGATTTGATTGAAAAGTAAGTCCTGGGGTAATTCGGGGACGTAGATTCCAAATCTGCAATCGAAGTTTAAGAGGGTGTATCAAATAACCTTTAGCGAAATTTAGTCAAAGATTCGTTATCCCAACTGCCCATTTAAGGGCAACCATTTCCAGAAAAATTCCTCATCCCAACTGCCCCTTTAAGAGCAACAGAAACAGCACGCAAAATGCTCTTTGCCACCGATTTGACTGAAAATCGACGCTACAAAGTTTGATGCCTACAGAAAGAAGCGGCGGCAAACCATTCATGCCAATTTAGCTTGTTACATTTTTATTGTGTTTTTATTTTGGTAAAACTTACAAAATGTTGGTAATGTAGAAATATTAGTACATAACTAAAAATAAAACATTGACTAATAAATTACAAAATTATCTTTACTTTCCTTATAAGCAGAATATGTTTGGATTTTAAAGATCTGAAAAAGTTTGCAGAAAAACCTATAACTTCAAATTGAAACTAGTAGCCAAAAATGGTACACTTTACAGTTAACATTGCAGGTCTCTTGCGCTTCCCCCCCCCCAGCCATAACTTTTGATTTTTTGACCAATAACTTTGAAATTTGGTATGGATGCATACTGGAGGCTTCTGAATTGAAAAATTAAAAAATTTTAAAATTTTAAAAACTTTTAAAAAATTAACATCTTGTGTGGTAAGGGGGGCCAAGGGGAACCAAAACATTTTTTGAAAAAATTTTGCTGAAAACTTGCATAGGGCTTTCAAGGGCGATGAGAACGAATCTGAAAACCGTTTTTTGATTCAGCTTTTCTTTAGCTCAGCTTATACTGAGCTAACGAAGAGCTCAATCGAAAAACGAAGCCGAGCTAACGAAAAGCTGAATCGAAAAACGGTTTTCAGATTCGTACTCCTGAAAGTTTTCATATGAAAACTCCCTATGCAAGTTTTCAGCAAACTTGTTTCAAAAATTTTTTTGGTTTCCCTTGGTCCCCCCTACCAAACAAAAATTTAAATTTTTTAAAATTTTTTAAAATTTAAAAATTTTTTAATTTTTCAATTCAGTAGCCTCCAGTATGCACCCATACCAAATTTCAAAGTTATTGGTCAAAAAAATCAAGATATGGCTGGTGGGAAAGCGCAAGAGAAGTTTTGAGAAACAACAGGTGACTAAAATATTTGTTACCACTTTATTGCTGTAGTGTATAAAAATCGTCTCACATTCAAACATAGTTTACCCTACCCCCTCCCTTTCTTTCTCGTTTCCAGTTGAGCGTAAACGCCATTCCTTTCCCATTTACAAAAAGAGCAAAGTGTGGCGAAGTGTCCCCCCACTACCGGATAATTTTTTCTTCCATTTTTCGAATCAAATAGAAGCTGATTACGTGAGTATGTGTGGTGGAATTTATGTTAAATATCAGCAATTTTTTCCCTTAGTGCCACACCCCAGTTGCTTTCGCGATGAGGGGTAGTGCCATACCAAATTTTGTACTGGGTCCACGGTATGGCACTGAATAATTGCATATCGCAATTACCCGAGGCATAGGCAAGGCTACTGCCGGAGCAGAAGTGGCCACGCTGCTTTCACCGCATCGTGGACACCCGTTAGCTTCATTCAAAGGGGTTTCCCCCTTTGACTGGCCAACTCCTTGAAAATCTGGGATAAGTACAAATACAATTAGGGGGATGTTTTGGTACCGAGGTACCACGCCTATAATAATCAATTTCCTGTTGTCAGCCGACAACAGAGCACTTTGAATTGCAAGATTCAGTTTGAAAGTCACAGATTGTAAAATTTCATTAACGGATCCGTAGGATCTAAAATTTCATGTTTGCGGCCGATTGATGCAGATGGTACCTTCTCCCAATCTGATCAGCCTAATGTGTTGCGTAGATTATGTCAAGGACCATATGCTATGCAATGTATAATTAATTGATAGTGTGGATAGTGTTTTTTATTTTAGAATTCTTCATTAGATTGACAAAAACCAGGGGGGACATTTTCCACCCTCCAAGTCTAGTGTCAAACAAAACCAAATTAAATATTTGAATTCAAGAGATCGACTTAGCTGAATTAGTGCCAAATGGATCCTGGCCTTCCAGTTCTTTGTAGCTGTTGTCGTATTTCAGTAGGCACAGGAGAGTACACCATGACCATACTCTCCCCATTGTGCAATTTAAATCACAATATTAACTGAAAACTAAAAGACAAAAAGCAGCAAAAGAAGTGAATCGGACACGCTCAAAAAAGAAGCAGTGCGCGTTTTGCTCAAACCAAAATCTTAGTGATGACTTTAGTTAGACAGGCATTTTTCCTGTAAAAATGTCATAAAATTTAATTTAATTAAATTTGTGCCAATGTAAAGGTAAAGGTAAAGGTTTACCCCAGGAGATATCTCCGTCTTGCCACAGGACATGGGGTGCCGGTGCTCATCCCCGATTCTCAGCCGTAGAGCCAGGAGTGTCACCTCAAATGATGACTGCATCCGTGGAAGGGGGGCCGGCCCTTCTACACAGACTCCTGTTACCTTCCCACCGTAGTGGTACCCATTTACCGACCAGTTAAGGATGGATAGCTGGGTTGGATAGAGTCGAGAAAGCGTTGTGGCCTCCGGGGATCGAACCGACCGTAAGATCGGAAGTTCTGACCAGCGCCTTAGACCACTCGGCCATCCCGACACACTACGGTGCCAATGTAACGATCTGTTCAAACCGGCAGTGTAAGGTTTATCTAAGTTTTAGTGATCTGATTTTAAATTCGAACGGTATAAAACTTGTATTTACGTAAAGACAGATAGTTCGCCAAAAATGTCTTACAATCTTTAGTATTAAGTTCGAAACGGTTACATACTATTTTAAATTCAAAAGAATAGGAAACTAATCTTTCCACTCACAATATTAAAATAGCATTCTAAATAAGAAAATTGGATTAAACTGAGCTTCTGAAAATCAAGCTACTCCTCGGCAGGTAGGTGATGCGATCCAAAACTAACATATCAGCAATTCACGTGAACTCCATAAGATAGAAAATAGCAAGAGTCCGTGATTTTCTTCTTAGAAGAAGAGTAAGCTACTAGAGGGCTCCTCTTCTGGCATTGCGTAACGCTGCTCCGAACCACAATACGCGAATGTTCCACCGTTTGGGAAGGGGTTGACTGGTGTAGCCCTCTCCGTTTGGTGGGGGGGGTAGCCGAAAGTGGTCCTCATTTGGTGGGGAGGGGTAGCAAAGAGTGGTCCCCGTTTGGTGGGGAGAGGTAGCCAAGAGTGGTCCCCGTTTGGTGGGGAGGGGTAGCCAAGAGTGGTCCCCGTTTGGGGGGGAGTCACTCAAGCAGGCTAAGTTTGGCTCATTCTGGTTGGCTGTTGGCGACCCCCCCCCAAACGGGGACCCTTTTTGGAAATAAGCTGTAACTACCGTAATCCTTTTCTAGACCCCCCCCCCCAAACGGAGGGGGTTTCTGCATTTAGGGATGGAAACTGGGTCATGGGTCACTGGGTCATGGGTCGTTTGGGTCGCTATTTTTGCTTGGGTCACTGGGTCTTGGGTCACTGATTTTGTGAAACCTCTGGGTCAGGGTGGGTCTGGGTCAAGCTTCCTGTGGGTCACTTTGGGTCTGGGTCAGCAATGTTTAGTGGGTATTTTGGGCCTGGGTCACAGGGTCTTGCCAAATCTTTAAACTAGCTTCCAATTTCAGTTTTCGTGGTGGAATGCTGGCTAGTTTTAAGGGTAAACACGCCGTTTCTAAAAACTTTTCGCGCCTTCGGTGCGATCACTCCCAATTTAATTAAATTTAGTACTTATTTTGCAGAAACCAGCTGAGTTAGGTGTGACTTGCCCTGCCATTCTATTTGAGCGTGTTCACACAGTAAAAGCCACGTACCAAAGTGGACACATTTCTATTGAACTTAAACTTTTATATAAAAAAATAAAAAAATTAAATAAAAAACTTGTCTCAAGTTGCAAATTTAAATAAATCAAAGTAGGAACCAATCAAAGTATGTTTAACTGTTTTTTTGTAAGAAAAACAAACTGCTGACCTAGTTTCATCAAAAGAGTGGAATGTACTTAGGTATTCTTGCCTCTTTGCAAAACTTAAGAAAGTTAGAGAGTTTCAAAAACATTGCACAAAGGCGTTTAGATAATGTCAGTCTGGGTCACGTTATTCTATTGGGTCATTTGGGTCTGGGTCACGAAAATTCTTGGGTCAGTTGGGTCTGGGTCATGAAAACGCTTGGGTCATTTGGGTCTGGGTCACGAAATTTTAAAATTTCATGGGTCACCTTGGGTCTGGGTCAAATATGCGTTTGGGTCGAGTGGGTCATGGGTCACAAAAAGTGACCCAGTTTCCATCCCATGCAATCTGATTGGCTGTTGGCCACCACCAAACGGGGACCTCTTTTTGCAACCCCCCACCAAACGGGGAGGGGATATGCTTGTCTACCCCCTCCCCCCACCAAACGGGGGATTCGCGTATTGTGGCCGGAGCACCGTTACGCAATGTCAAGAAGAGGAGCCCTCTAGTGGCTTACTCTTCTTCTTAATAATAGTGCAATTATGCACCTTGAAAATAGTGTATTAAACTGTGTTGGGGGTGGCTAAATGATAAGGCATGCGACTTAGGATCTGATAGTCAATGGTCAATCCTTACCAAGGACACTTTTTCAGATCATTTTTTATTCCTGATTTCTACCTTTCACACATTCACACGGCAGGGTGTAGAAAGAAATGTCTGCAACCTGATTCTAATTCAGTTTCAGTTTTTCAGTTTAAGTTTCTAATTAGCTAACAACTGATTAATGCTTAAACTGACCGCATTGTTAGATGAAAGCTAAAATGATGATTATTTCCGTAGGAGGGGGAGAGAGAAATTGTCCTGCGTGATTGGAATGAGGTATTCAAAATGTTTGCTAATTGTCAAGCTTTTAGAAAGTCCTTTACGTATTTCTAGGCCACTTATTTTCTTCACCTGTCTCTTTCTTTTTTCTGTTTTTCCAGCCTTCTAATAGTCTTTATTTTAATTGAAAAGTGCCCATTTGAATTCTTGCCTTCTGAAGTGCCAATTTTTTCAGAAAAAAATGACTCCTTCAAAGCCACATTTATTATCTCACTATCGTCTTCATAGATGCCTGTAAAAATTATACTGAAGGAAGGCAGATTTCTGGAAATTGACATATTGTGAACTTGTGGTTATAATTCTGAAAAAATGTTAGCACTAGAAAACTTCTGGTTTACAATTTACATAGGTATTTTTGTAGATTACAGCGTAATGCTAGTAGTTTAGTAGTAGTTGAGATTTTGGTTAACTTCCGCAATTCTGACTTCGAAAGGTTAACCTTAACTCTTTTTGATTTATTCAGTTTTTGTCTTCTTCTTCGGAGATTACGTTAAACTTGACTCACGGATTTAGTTTTTGGCTTTCAATTAGGTTTTTTAATTTATTAGGTTAAGTCTTATAAATGCAAGTTTGCATTTTTTTGCAGTGTTAGTTTAGTCAAGAGTTTATAATATCAAGAGTGAGAAGCTTGGCCCTTCCTAATGGAAATGGCCTGCGAGATGCTCGGCACATTAAGGCCGAAATCTCGGGGGGGGGGTACCACTTACCATTGTTCAGCATGTGTTTATATGCGTTTGAACTAAAACGCATCTGATTGGCTAATCGCCTACTTTATGTCAAATTTACGTGTATAAGCCGACCCCCCCCCCCGAGATCTCGGGGGGGGGGTCCCGCTTAGCATTGTTAAGCGTGTGTGTATATATGCAGTCGAACTGAAAAGCACTGATGAGGATTCCGGTAGCTGAGGCTTTGGAATAGTTTTTAAAACAGTGATAGAGGCAAAGTTTAGGTGAGCACTTTATTTCACCTGCTAAGCTTAAGCTTGCACTTTAGACCTAACCTACCTAACCTACCCACAACCTCTGAAGTTTGCAGACTCTTTTGCTGGTCTCATTTCTTGTATTTCGCTTGCTACTTATCAGCACGAGTTTACCATGTACGGAAAAGATGACAAGTTTTAGTATCAATACTATTATAATTATTTAGCACTATTATATTAATATTACTTGATATTACGACGCAGTAACGAAAGAGTTGATTGTCGAAGCTAGGGGGGAAAGTCCCCCAAGCCCAAAACTTAAGGGTTAACCTTTTACATAGCTTTAGGTCGGTTTAGCTTCCGTAGCTTTAGCATCAGTCTTTAATCAACTCCTAAAAATTTTAACTAAAGACAGAGAGAGAGAGAGAGAGAGATCGAGCTAATGCGAGATTTGCGATATCGGAAACGATTCGCTGTCTGCAGTTGACCCTATTTTTCGGCTTTAGCCACAATAACTTGGAAAGGTTGAAACTAGCCTCGGGTGGCGAGTGAGGTGTGGTGGGAAAAGGAAACACAAAGCGGCGGTTCGATCCACGCCTTGGACACTTTTCTTCAGTTTTTCATTGATCCACCCACTATAATAACTCTTTTACAATCCACTGGCGGTACTCTACCCTCTTTACAGCAGTATACAGGTTAAGCTTAAGTTTTGTTCTTAGCACACAGAGTGTGACGCTTGTAGAGACCTAGAAGGGGGATGATAGACTTCTAGCCTGACAGTTGTCAGTTGGGTTTAATCTAGTTCAGGCCTTTCAGGGGGAACAAGTTGAGTATAACTTTACAAAAGTTAATGGTTAACTGATCAGGAAAGCGGCAAACTGTGTCTTACAACTTTAGTTCAACTAATCTCTGAGACAGGGGGGGGGAGAAGTACCTAGTCGATGTAAACTTTGGAGATTGTCTACTGTATGACGTCAATTAACGAAGAGTTTGAACGCAAATCTGGTCTTAAAGATAAGCTCTCTGTTGTTCTGCTCTCTTTTGTAGGTAGGTACCATTAGTTGCCCCTAAATCAGTTTTAAAAATAAACAAACCTAAAGGATTCTGCAATTTTGATTAATATTAATTAGCGTAGATTTATGTTCAGGATTTTTATTGATACTAAATCGTTATTACTGGCATTCTGGTCTGTTGCATGGCTCCTTCATTAAATGAATGAAGTAAGTCACCGAAGCCGGATTAAAAAATTCGGGCTCCAGTGACATTTGAACGCGTAGCCTTTCGTGTATCAGTGTTGCTTATTGAAATCTGTCTGTCGGCCGAGTGGTTAAGGCGTTCGACTAACGATCCAACAACAACTAAGGTTCGAATCCCCGCTGCCTCAAGGCTTTCACAAATCCCCTTGAGCAGGAGACTTAGCACATATCGGTTCGCCGTGAGCTCCAGCCAGCCAACCCAGCTGTCTATCTTTAACGTGTCAGCAACTGGGGTGTGGAAAGCTAAAAGAAGTCTGTGTTTTGGCGTAATCTTGATGAAGGGCTGGCCCCCCCTTTCGCAGATGTAGTCAACACTTGAGTTGTCAGTCCTGGCTTTGGGCTGAGATAAACACCGGCACCCTGTAACCTTCTGTCGGTTGCAGTTCTCTACAGGGGTCACTTTACCATTCCTTTTATTTAGAACCATTTAATTGGTCAGTCTCAGTAGTAGTAAGTTAGGTTTATACAAATATATCTGGTGTTCAGCTCATCTGGGAAGATAAAGTTCCTATTTCCAATTTCGTCTTATTTGCCGATTTCATTTGCTGAAAAAACTGAAACAAAAACGAAAAATACTTGATCAAGATAGTTATACAAAAAACTAGGTGAATAGTTTGAATGATTTTACTCGGACACATTTACCTGATTTTTTTAGCCCAAGCCTATCATAATTTTTCGCAAATCTGGTATGTACAAAAAATTCGATTTTGCGGTGGAAAGCCAAAAAGCTTAGTGTTAGCAGTAAGCTGGATTTGTTCGATAAAACGACGTCTCTATTTGACTTTTGGTGGTATCAGAGCTCTACAGCTTGTAAGCTTGCTTCTCCTAGTGTCGTGCTGCAGCATTTAAGCTTAAGCTGCTGGCAAGGCTAACTAAGTAGGCCTTGCTGTGTGCTAACTTAAGGTATATGTTAGCTATCGCTTCCCGCATACTGCTTGCTACCTGTTGCTTACTAGTTTTTGCGGCACTTTTTACTTCCCCCGGTCCAAACCTGAATTTTTGCCATAAACATAGTTCCTCCCCCCTTTTCGCGACAGAAAAGTATATATGTGTTTTCCTGTTTGTGACAGCCAAATTTTGCGGCTTTGTTTGGGACAAAATTAGAACTTCAAGGTTAAATAATTCAGGGATTAATTCCTTAAAAATTTTACTTGAAATTTGAAGTTCGATTATTCCAGTGCGTTTTCTCTCCCTCTTTCTAATTACTAGTATGCAAATTAAGATCAAGTGTATCTTTAATTTGAATGATTTTTAAACGGACTATGATTCTGTTAATTCTTCCAAATTTATTTGACCCAGCAACTTTGATAGAAACGTTCATTTCTCGGATTACTTAAAATTGTTAGTTTTTTCATAAAAATTTAATTGTCGGTCTAAAAATCAGAACATGGGTTTAGCGTTGTCCTATTGCTACATTTCTTGCCTTCTGTTAACAAACAATTAATTCTAATTTATAAAGCATAAAATTAGTACTAATTAACCAGAAATCTGTTTTCATGATCATTAGAATTTATCATGTTGTTATGCGTGTACATTATGGTTTTATGCTAAGCATACTGATTATTTTCGTGTATTTATCCCGATTTAGAGTATGGATTTCTTCTTCCCTCACGTCCGATTGCACCAAATGTTTCTACTAAAATCTATCTTAAAATCTTATCAGATGGAAAGATTTTAACGCTAAAACACATTTTCCGTTGCACCAAAATGTTGTTGTGTAAAATCTTGTTAACTTCTACTTAAAGTCTATTTAGCTAAAATCTACCTAAGGATGGTATGGTAACGTGACTGAAACATCCTATCAAAGACAGGGTGGTAGCTTTGAAGTGTCAACGCTATCCAATAATAAACATTAAAATTCTGATGTTGTGAATCTACTTCAAATCTAATTATTTACTTCTCAAAAATTGCGTTATCCTTTAAGTAAACTGACATTCACAGGATAACCATTAAGTAATCGGTATAAAAGGAAAGTTGTGATATATACTGCGAAACTAGGGCAACCTGATTTTAGGAACAAATCTTGCATACTTTTCCTGCAGTAATAAAAATTACTCTTCGATAAAGAAGTCACTTGTGAATTTCATTTTCTGTAACGACAAATACATAAACAGAAATTATCTAAAGATACTGATGTCCAATCCTTTCAGCTAATATTTTTATTCCGGCTAGAGCCGGAATACCTGTTATGGGATTTTAGTATCTTTAGCGTGTATTTTTGTAACAGTTGCTGAAAATCCCCTATCTTCAACACAGGCCTAGCTATGCACTATTTTTTGAAAACGCAATATGCAAATTAGGACAACTATTCAGTATTTAAGCTGCAGAATAGGTTGAAGTGTTGCAGTTGTCAACTGTCAGCAATCGCAAAGATTGCATGTTTTTGATCACCAGTACTGCTAGGAAGTAGTACACTGGTGGGAATTTAGGGAAAGTATAACTCGGATGGAATAGTCAATACAATGTTTCATGCTCTGCTTGTTCATAAAAGAAGAGCTTGATAGATGGCCACCCTTCATTGAATAATGTAACAATATACTCTGACCAATATACGAGAATGCTTTCTGGTTTTGAGGGTTGATCGGTCTCCTTTCATTGGAAGCTAAGCTATGCGAAAAAACCCTCCCCGTTTGGAGGAGGATATACAATACTCCTATCAGATTGCACATCACATACCTCTTTCCCCTGATATAAACATTTATCTATTCAAATATCATATTAGCGTCAATTCTTGATATCATAATTGCTAGTAGAAACTTGTATGAACTGATTCGACCTCAAGAAATCGAAATCGAATTAAAGATACGTCAGCGTGGGACAATTGATGATAAGGTTGTTGGCTATTGCAAGATAAAAGATTAGCTGCTTTGCAGGGAGCAAGCAAAAAGTATATAAAGTGTACCATACAGCTGTTATCAGGTAGTTTGCTACTTGTAGTGTTTACGTGGTCTGCAGAGGAATACTGCCCTTTTGGGGCCTACTTGTTTTACTTATTACTCGTAATTTTGCTTAATCGTTCTTGTAAAATAACAATGACTGCAAACGAAACTTTTTGCAATATTTACATGGATTCTCGCGTTAAAAAGATTTTAAACATAGTGCGGGGTATGTTTAATATCTAATTAAGTTTCACAGGTAATAACATTTTAGACAGATTTTAAATATATTTAAGTTGGTGCAATGCTAAGGCAACTTAAATATATTAACATCTGTTTAAACTTTAATTTAGCTAATAAGATTTTAAACACATTTGGTGCAATCGGGTGTGAATCCTGTTAGAGATCTTATTTTTAAAATAATTAACGAATCCTTACTTCTGCTTTCTGTACTCAATCCTGGGGTCTATTTTTAGTGCTAGCTGCGTGGGAGGTACGGTTAGCTTAAAGCTAAAAGAAGTTGAAGCTTAAATAAATGTTCATGGCCTTAAGCTGGTGTGCCGCTATTTTGTGGGTTCTGATGTAGACATTAATCACACAGTCTATAGATAATTACTTGGGTACTCTAGACTTCATGTTTGAAATAGTTTTTGGATGGTTTTTCTGCTCAAATAAAATTAGGGGAAAAATTCTGGCCGCAGGGGAATTTTTGTTTCCGTTTTCTGGAGATTGAAAGTGTCCCCGTGGGAACCGAAAAGGCCCAACCGGAGGGTATATCGGATTAATATTCCTATAAGCCGCATGGAATAGGTTTTACGTAAATTGTTTCTAATGGGATTTTTAAATTAATGCAATGTATGGAATCTCCAAAAGTTGGTTTAAAAAGGAATTTGACTTGCCTCTTCTGAAATTCGTAGAAAGTTATTTATCTTTTCTGAGTGAAGCTTCTGCTTGACTTTCAAACCTCTCAAATTTAATTTGTGAAATTTTGAAAATTACGGTAAAAATAAGTGATTTTTAGCAATCCTTTTCAGGAGAGAGTTGAGCAGAGTTTTACAAGTTAGACTTAACTTGTTCGTTGTCATGAAAGCATAGTGGAAAAGAGTCAAGCTTACGTGAAACAGTTAATGTTAACTCGATTCTATTCTACTCGATTCTTTCTTGGACAGACCCAAGACCCTAAAAATCCGTCAAAACTTAAATGGATACTCGGTCGATTTGGCTGTTATCGATTTCCTACTATCATAATTCTACAGTGATCACGAAAATTTTTCAGCTGTTTTCAATTTCCGGTTTTTAATTTTCAACTTACAATTTGTAACCGCCCCACCCAGCTTGAGTACTAAACGGGTTTGTTATGTAATCCAGTAGAATGAATCCAGTACAGCTGATAATTCAAAGCGGCAGCGCACTTGTTGCTTGTTTGCTTCCAAAAGTTTAGGAATAATTCATTTTTGGAATAAAAAGGAGTTTTTTCGGAAGTACGGACTTGAAATGTGTTGGTGTTGGATAGGAACGGGGGACAGCTGCAACCATTCATCTTGTATAACGATTAGCTAGACTAGCAAACTTGAGCCTAAGTGTCTTTAAGGACAATAAACGGGGACTTGTTTCGCGGTAGGAAAAAGATGAAAAATTTAAAAATTTTAAAAATTCAACCCAAAACAGGTGTTTACCGCGTGCAGGCCCATTCTATACGAGTTTGACACAAACTTCCGTAAATGTGTACTTTCTGGCCAGCCCCTTAGAGTGAATCTTAAGCAGAAGATGCGTCTAAGCTAAAACTTTTTGGAAACTAGTTCGCCCGACTTTGAACTACAAACTTGAAGTGCAACTTTGTTGTGCGTTTTCGACATTTCCGCTGGCGGGCTTTTTGCGGGCCTTTGGTCCAGAATTTTGTAGCATAGGATTCTGTTCTTTTAAACTTTTTAAAACTTTTTGTGAAAAGTTTAATTTTAGACTTTGCTTTGCTTGTATCTTTGCTTGTCGGCGTGATTTTACTTAACGCCTAGAAGCTTACTATAGAACCGGTTTTTTCCGGGTTTACTGATTAGCTACTGTTTGTATTTTCCGACACGGTTACCTAAGTTTGTAAACTCGTAAAGTAACGGCTTTTGAAACTTTGTTTGACTAGAGTTTTTGTGAACTTTTTTACTCGACTTTGTAGGAAAATTTCTGGAAGTTGAGGTTTACGGCTCTGAAGTTGACTCAGAAAGCTAGTATAGTAAAAGGATGACTGTAATACCAGAAGGAGTTGTTAGATAAAACTTTGTTAGAAAATAGTGAAAATTTTAGGTACCTTTTTGCATTTCGGTCAAATCAGGGAACAAAATTGGTTCAAAAAATGCCTTTTTGAAGTTACTCTTGAGGTTGAACTTTTAGGAAAATAATTTAGAGTTTTGCCGAAACTTTAGCCAAAAAAACCGAAAGAAAACTTGTCTCAAAATTTTCAGTTCTATTGAATTTAGAATCTCTGATTTGATATGCTGAATTTTACGATAACGCCGACAGTTAATATCAAAATTAAGCACCAGTTCAATATTGATATGTCTAATATTAAAAACTGCTAATTTCATTTTCAATATTTTCTTTTTCGAGTGTAAAATGTGGGAAACCACCAGTACCAAGCTGTGCTGCAAGCCTAGAGTGATGCTCTTTCGCCTCAAAGTTTGTGTTAAAGTTGCAACCTCCTTTTTGACGACTGCATTCTTTCTGCAATCTGCAGTGCAGTGTTTTACTGCAACTTTATTGTTTTCTATGTTGTTCGTTCCGATATTCAGCTTGTATATAGGTTAGCAATCAAAACATGATTACATGGAGATCAAAACTAGATATTAATAAGTCCGGATTCAGAAACCTTGGAAAAATTCTCACACATTTTCGAAATAGCCAGAGAAGCATTTGTCATATACGAACTTTCTATGATTTTTGATTTTTGATTTTTTATAAAATTTTTCGGGTCTTACCCATACCTGAACCGAGGTCAAATTTCACTGACCCTTGTGGAAGCAAATTTGGGTACCCCTTGTGAGAGCGATTTTTCTTTGGGGTACTTTTGAAAGCGATTTTTAAGCTATTTTTGCAATTTTTTAGCAAAAATAGCAAATTTTTAGCTAAAACACGTTTTTCGGAAGTTTTTTAGCAAAAAATAGTAATTTTAAGTGAAAAATTCCGGCGAAGCCGGAAAATTTTTTAAAAATTTTAGTCGTAAAACCTATTTTTTGGGCAATTTTCTTACCCCTTGTGGCCAAATTTCTTACCCCTTGTGGGAGCAATTTCGCGACCCCTTGTGGACGACTTCGCCGAGGGGGGGAAATTTCCCCCCCCCCTTCCCCCCCCTTGTCCACCTGTGGTCTTACCCCACCCAGTGCTAAAATTTTTAAAACTAGACCAATCGAGTTGAAATTTGGTGCGGGTATGTTTTCGACCACGCTGAATTGAAATATCGCAAAGTTTTTCGATTTCGATTTTTTTCGATTCGCAAGGGAGGACCATTAGGGTAACCGAAAAATTTTTTGTCTTTAATTTTGTTGAAAAGTTGCATATAAGGGTTTTCTGGGTCGCTGAACATGAATCGGAAGTCACGTTTTTCGATTCAGCGTAAGCTCGATATAAACTTATTTAGTAAGCTTAAGTTGTAATCTTATACTGAATTAACGAAAAGCTAAATCGAAAAACTGTATTAAAATGTATCGAAAGGTTGAAATGAAGGTTATAGAAGTTACCTGGGGGATTCTGACCTATCTGCAATAAAAATTGAAACAATTTTCCAGCTTTTAGTGCTCTAATAAAAAACTATTTTGAAATAATTTTATTGGTTCAAGCTAATTCTAAATTTTGAATGTTAAATTACAATTAGCATGTATGAAGTTAAATATTTCGTGATAACTTAAACTTTAAATAAAACAACTTGTTTGTAAAACAATAAAACAACTGTTTAAAAGTTTAGCTTTTGGTTAAAAATTGGTCAGAAATACATTCTGTCTGTTCTATTTCTGTATATTACACTTGCGGTTACTTTAATGCGAGAATATGTACGCTTTCCAACTTCGCCATATTTTGATGAATCTTGGCAAACTTTTTAAACCTATTTCTGGCTACTTATTATCAAAAAATAAAGAAAACTTCCTTATGTTTTTTCGAATATTCTCATCCCGCTAATTCTGGGTAAATTTGCTCGTTTTTCTAACAAAACAAAATTATCCTTAACAACATTTTTCCGTGAACTTCTTCTCCTTCTCAGTTTCCTGGTTCTGCCGTCTTTCACCAGTCAAATTGAAAACTTTTGGGACTTAAAAAGTTGGAAGTTTATCAAAAAATCCACAAAAAACCGGATGTGTAGCGGACAAACTTTTCAAATCAGGCTCGCGCCCCATTTTGTTGTTTCGGGGGTTTTAAGAAATAGGATTCCGTTCTTTTTTACTGATTATTTCAATCTAAGTTTTAGTTTTTATCGAGGATTGGTTGACTTGACTTTTCAGTAATCGTATCACAATCTAGGATTTATTAATTAACCTAATAAGTTTGCGCATGTGCTTGGGGGGGGGATGGGAGGGGTTCACTCCCCCCAGACCTGGACCTCACCCCCGAGAATGGTTCCCTCACCACCCCAGAATCCGGATGTTTTCCGGTTTTTTTGGGCAAAAAACCCGGCCGCCGGCTCACCCCCCTCCAAAACTTCCCCTCCTGCACATGTCTGGTGGGTACTACTGGGTATATTATACCACCGGGTTAGTCATCCAGAAATGTCAAAAAGTTTAAAGCAAGTCTTCTGACCTTTGAGACGATGTAAAATCTTAGGCACATGTTTTGTGCTCCGTAAGAAGCTAATGCACCGGATTTTAAGTCTCTCCTTTCTTGGGCTGAGCTGAACTTACTTTTTCCGCACATAAAATTGTGATTTTATAGTCTCCACCTCTGCTTAGTTTGGAAACTTATGAAAGTAATAAAGTCCTGATTAAATCTTGACTTTCTCCTTTTCATTTTCCAAAAGTTGATCTTTAGTGTTAAAGCTAGTCCTGACTTTAATTTCTATGCTAATCAATTTAATACTAAAACTAGGCGGGGGCTTCCATAAAATCGTTTTCTAATGTGACTATCTATCTTTTATACTTTTTGTTCTGCTGAGTTTTCTGAGCTTATGTTATTGAACCGGAAAGGTTGCAGAAATTTTCCCAAAAATTGAAGAAACAGAAAAAGACTTTTTGTTTCCTGTATGAATGATAGTTGCATTACAACTGCAACTGCAATTCGCAGCGGCTGCAGTGTGAGCAGTGTGCCAAACTTACAGGTTTTGGCGCTTAAAAATTTGCATTCACCGGTTCTGATTGACTGTTGATTGCTTCAAACTAATTAATTAATAATCATTGGATTTTACCTAACTGATTTGCAAATGATTAAATATCAGAGTTTCACGTGAACTTCGAATGCAAATTAGCTTATAGCGTTTCGCTGTCAGGGGAGGCTGAGCCGTAGCACACAGCACCAGAAGTCCAGAGAGATCAGAAACTATTAACTAATACCAAGAGTACATAATAAAGAGTATGAAACTCTTACACTAGCATGTACAAAGCATGCTAGGTATGCTCGGTTCATTAACTCGGGACCCCCCCGTAACTTCCGGGGGGGGGGGTCCCACTTTGCACTAATTGCACGCTTTCATATAAGCGTGTGTCTGCTCGCTGATTGGCCCGCCACTAGCCTAAGGCTTACTGTAGGTAATTTATTAGTTATTTTAATTAATTAATTATAACTTTAATTAGGTTAGTACAATCAAAAAACTAATTCGACAACTTTGTAGCATTTTTTCTGCTCTTTCCAATGATATAAAAATTGTTGCACACTACATTCCTGCAAATTTTTGTATTTTGCAACAATTTTTATATTATTGGAAAGAGCAGAAAAAATGCTACAAAGTTGTCGAATTAGTTTTTAATTACATTAACCTAATTAAAGTTATAATTAATTAATTAAAAATTACTAATAAAGTGCCTATCGTAAGCCTAAGCTAATTAGCGAATCAGCGAGCAGACACACACTTATATGAAAGCATGTAATTAGTGTAGGGTTGGACCCCCCCCGAGACTTTCGGGGGCGGGGGGGTCCCGAGTTAGCGACCCGAGCATGCCAAGCATGTTTAGTACATAGTAGCTTAAGAGTTTCATACTCTTATTCTATTATGTACTCTTGACACTATGAAGAGAAGCCGTGGCATTGCTGCATTTCAATTCTATTGGCTATATGCTTTTGCTTGTCTTCGTCTGTGCTTGTGCTTGTGCTTGTGCTTCTTGTGCGCTAGTGTGAACCGGCCTTAATAACAAGATCGACTGTTCAATCCACACCCTGTGACACATTTCTTCAAAGCTTCAGTCCTAGTTTCAACTTTTCATGAAACGAAAACTTTCTTTTTGTCTGGTCTTGGCTCTAACTTTGACTCACTCAACTGGGCATTTATAATTTAGTGTGTAGCTCTGAACAATGATGAACGTCTTCATGCTGCTTTTAGGTAGTTACCTATAACAGTTCAAATCTGTTAAAATTCGAAGTGATTATATTAATCAGTTTTATTTTATTTTATAGATTTCTATTGCCAAACCCAACCATTTCTGGGCATCAGCGCTCTCAGAATGATTTCCTAATTTGCATATTTACAAGTTTATCCCTGTGTTTTACCCAATATCCTGTACAGTAATCTCATTTTCCTCTACTCAATCCTTATTTGTAACTATCCTTCTGTCCTGTTATGGATCGAATACCCGCGCAAATGACTCAGAGCGCGAGCAGCGCAGCCGATATGTTGCGCAACAGCGCAGCAGCCGGGTCCACAGCCAGCCTTAGCTCCGGGACCAGCGGCGGTGGGTCCTATCCCAAACGCCGGGCCATGAGCGTCAAGGATCGGTGGAAATTTGCCGCGGCCGGCGCCCTACTGTCTCAGGAGGAAGGCGACACTGAGTCTGCCGCCGCGTCGGCCGCGCCGAGACGCTCCAGTGACGCGGGTCTGACGCGACGGGACAGCAAGAAGACAAAAGTGACCTCTCGGTGGCACAACAGTTTCAAGGCCATCAAGGCCATGGGGTTCAAGAAGTTTGAGGAAAAGATTAAGGAAAGTGAGTTGGCTGGGATGCTGGCTGAATGTCTGGAAAGTAGCATAAGATGGGGCTGATGGGGATACGTATGTGGCTGACCCCTCCCACAGACCGACAAAAAACGACTAGAGCTTCCTTGAGCGATAAGGGAAAAAAGGGCAGACCCTATCCGTGCAGAAGAGAAAAAGGGTAGGAACCTCATAGATTTTTAGTAAAAATTTTATTAAATTAAATATATATAATTTTATCAAAAATTTTTTACCGTGTATATATTAGCAAATTTTAGCAATTTTTTAAAAAACTTCTTAAACATTGCCAAATATCTTTATTTTTCTCTAATGTTTGGTTAAAAATGTAAAAAAATTGCAATTATTGCTAGTTTTGTGGTAGACCCGTTTAAAATTTTGGAATTTTTCGGGAACACCCCTCGTCAAATTCTGGATAGACTCCTCCCAGATTGTGTTAATGTAAGGAAAGTAGGAACCATATTTTTCCTGAATTCATGTTTGATTTTTTCTCTACTTCGGGTTTTGGTCCCACTTTTGTCATTTGGCACAATTTTTGCTAGTTTTCAAAAAAAACGCCAACATGTTGCAATAATACAATTAATAGCAAACGTAACGTACAACTCTTCATGCTGAGATAATACAATTATTGCTATCAGACATACGACTCTGCTTATTTATCCTATACAACTACTCCTTAAAAATTCAAGAGATTTTAGATTTATTGCTGCAGGCTCTATTTAGTATGTAAGGATGTTAGGATATCTCAGTAGACAGGAAACTTGTTTGAGCTCAGGGAAGTTATGCGATGACTAATTATCGTAGAAAATCAGCTATATTTATCAGCTTAGCAATGATAATACTTTGGTTTGTTGGGTACTTTTTATCCCTTGATGAACGTTTGCTATAAATTCCATGCCGAATAAAAGATGTAAGGCACTGGGCAGATTGTACACTATTTTTTATTCCACTTATCTCAGAAGGAGGCGTGTTAGGTGTTCTGAAGTTTGCAAGTTTAATAAAGTTTTTTGAAAGTACCTGATTAGGATTTCTTACTTCAACAGTTCCGAAAAGAACTTCGATAAGTCAAGCTAAGTTTAAACTAGATTCTAATTCAAAGAAATAATTATTATGCTGCTTGCATTTGTCAAAATTAGGTTTGTAATACGAACTGTTCCCATTGTTAATGACATTTATCTTTTGCCTAAAATGTGCATTACATAGATCTGTTTTCTTTGTTAATGGTATATAAAGTTTTATTAAGGGATCCGCCCATTCTTCCGCCTAGTTTGAATTTTAATTTTAAGAAATTCATTTACAGTTGTATGTTTAGAATTGTTTATTTTAGCAGAGGATGCTCAAGAAGAAGCTTTTTATTGTCCAGAAACGGGTATCAAAATACTGGATCACTTTTTCCAACCTCTGACGGATCAACGAGTCTGTTTTTCCTGTAAAGAATTGGTTGGAGGTTAGTTGGAAAGATTTTGATTTTAATTTATGTTTAAATTTATATTTGAACTCATTTTGATGTAATTTGAATTAAGTTTTGGGCTAAACTATTTTGCATTTCAACTACAAATATTAGTCATGACGTCGTTTTATCTACCCTTTGGACTATGGGCGTTTGGAACGTGGACGAAACGTCGCGACCCAAAATTTAACAGCTCCCGTGGCAAGAAAGACCAATCATAACCTGAAAATTTTGTTGCAATTGAATTACTTTGAATTTTAATTTGATCTCGGTATGCGACGCCCTCTTTAAATTTTTGGAATAAATGCGTAAGCTATAACCTTCATTTTACGTAACTTTGAATCTGCATCATATCAGAAGTAAAATCAGTTCTTAAACCATTTAGTTTCTGTATTATTCTGTATTTACGTATAACACTCCCTTATTATTTTATCCTATTTACCTTATTTCTAATAAAACATTTTTCCTGTGTACTTCATGTACCTATATTTCGTTTAAAACTTTTTAATTTTTAGCAGAAATTGAGACACCGAACAAAGTTGTTTTTCTGTTTAATTCAGTGCTTTCTTTGATCGAAAAATAAATTACCCACTTGTTACACTCAAATTCAATTCTGGAAAACTTTCTGGCACTCAGTTTATCATGTTCGAAAGTTGTCATGTTTTTCCTTTAAAAAGACATGTCTAAAGTTTGTGGTATAGAATTTGGCTGGCACACAGAAGAAAGTTGTTGATAAAGTTAGCTTTCAGTTTTTCTTTTGATTTTTCCAAAAACTGACAAAATCTGCTATTTTCTAGCTTTTTCTGGAATTCTGGAAATGCGATTAGCAAGCTTTCAATCTGGGAGGTAGAGGGTGGGATAAATTACGATTCTGAGGAAATATAATTATGCAGTTGTTCGATCAAAATCTTTAGCTTTCTGGAGCTTGTTTGGACAGAATTGTCAGAAGATAAACCCAGTTTTAGACCAACTTCGTCCTGTGTGCTAATTTTAGGGTCCCATTTAAATTTGGCAAATTGGTTGAAGGTCTTCTTTTGGCACCAACCTCAGTCCTTTATGCTAAGTTTTGTTTTCAGTGAAATTGATACACATTGTTTACGTATTTTACTTTTTAGCCATACAAATGACTGCAGATATAGTATTTTATATAATTAAAAGCATATGATAAATACAATAAAACAAAATAACATATAATACATATGAAAAGTTATGTGTACCGTATCTAGCGTTAGTTCAGTAGCTGAGATACTTCAAAAAGTGTATACAAAAGTATATACAACGTATTATATACACAAAAAGTCTAAAATATCAATAAAATAAAATAAAATAAAAGATATCTTCTCAGTAACTATATTGGAATTTTTTGGGAATTATGGAATCCGGAAAAATCAGTCCCTGACTATCAATTATGTAAATTCTAAAACTCAAGTTCTGATTCAACGAGTTGATGTTTTCAAGATCAAAGGCTTGTCTTGGCCAGTTCTTTGCAGAATTCTTCCCTTGGATGGCAATCAGAAAAGCGGGTGATTTGGAGTTATTCTTTAGGTGCACTGCTTTGAATATCTGGAAATTGAGGAAAGATGAGAAAATGAGCTCTCGGGGAGGAATAGATCATCTCAAATTAGCTTGAAATATATCTCCTCTCTTCGCTGTCTCCTATTCAGAGCTATCTTCTTATCAGTCCGTTATCAGTTTTAGTGATAATCTCATACAGCTTAATCTCAGCATTATCTCTCACCATTGCTCCCTCTCTCCCCTGTAGGGCTTTTCCTAGTTTCATTAAGCAGATCTCTCAGAATGTCGAATTTAATTCTGGCTCTTGCAATCGCCATTTTTTAAAAAAAGTGGGTGTATGTTAAGTTGGCACCGGATTTATCCAACAACCGCACTTCCCTCTCCCTGTATTTGAGGGCCGTTGGCAGACGTACGCCGATCCTTTGGAAAATATATATCTAAAACAGACTTACTTACTTATTTCAATTATTATTACATTACATTACATTATATATACATATATACACACACACACACACACACACACACACACACACACACACACACACACACACACACACACACACACACACACACATATATATATATATATATATATATATATATATATATATATATATATATATATTTTAAGAAACATTACTTTAATTTACCTAGCAGCATAATCTTAGATGTTCCGCTAACAACATCGATGTCCTTGTTTTATCTTAAGAACGGTTATCTTATATTTCTTTGGAAGCTTCACTCAGGATTTACCTTGAAAAACGGAAAAATGCGGATTGGAGGCTCAGTTGGTTAGAGCGTCTGTGGCGTCACGCTAAAAACTGTGGGTTCGAGTCCTGCAGAATCCGTTTTCTCCGGGTTTTTTTGGGCAAAAAACCGGATAAATTCGGTTTCTCCACCGTCTCACCCGCTCCCAAAATCTCCCCCCTCCCCGACACATGTCTGCGGCTCTTGAAATTGTGCAACATTGAGCCTATTTCTTTAAAGATTAAAATGGTCGGATTAAACGGATTAAAAATCAGCCGGATTAAAATTTTAAATGCTATTTCTTTAATGATGGATTAAACGGATTTAAGGTGCTGGTATCGTTTTGTGCAGTGCTTTTGTGGGTATTTTTTGAAACGCCATAAGTTTCGCAATTTTATGAGTTAGAAAGAGCTTTATACATCATTTTAAAGCTTATAGTCTGTAGATTCTCATGAGAGTACGAAACAAATAAAAATCCGCAAAAAATAGCGAAAATGTTCTGACATAGTGACATCTGACATGCTGAGTATTGACCAAAAATTTTTGAACATCGATTTCTCAAAACTGTGGAATCAGCCAAAATTTTTTCTTGTGCTGTCCTATAAAGGACATGTGTGCCGAGGGACATTTTTTTGGATTTGGCTTAGCAGGTCTTAACAGTCAAGAAAATCCATTAAATGTGCGGTAACACGAAATTTCGCAACTTTGCATTGAGTTTTCTCGCAACTGGAGATGTTTTACCTCAAACGAAGAAAAATGTCCCTCCGCAATAGTGCGAATTCTCATTTTGCCAAAACTCACGCGAATCCATTGGGTAGTTTTTGAGAAATCGATGTTCAAAACAAAATATTCGCAATTTTGCCAAAAAGGTTTTTCGACCAAATCTCTAGCTTAGAGCAACAAACTCCGGCTAATGGGCATTGATAAAATGTGCAATGAGACTGTGTATCGATCGAGTATAAAAAAACCAAAATTGTCCGTACGATTTGGCAGTAATTTTGAAAAAACTGATTTTCTCGAAAACGTCCATTTTTGGACCCAAAAAATCGTTTTTTGCTTATACTGACTTAACCATTAGAGATAGCTCAAAACTTGTAGATGCAAAAATGTTCATTTTTGCGCCCTCTTTCCAGCCATACCAACCAATCTGGTGTCTCGACTATGGGCTGAGAGAATAATGGCAAAAACCAAAAATTTCTTATCTTTGTACCTAAAAATGCGGGACTGGTCCTACAATGTTAAAGACCACCGAAATAGTATATTTGAAAAGTTTCATCCACTTCCATAAAGAATTAAACCCTATAGGGTCAAATTTACACAAAGCAATACCAGCACCTTAAATTAACTCGTTTAATTCGACCATTTTTAATCCGCGGATTAAACGAGTTGATTTTAATCCGTTTAATCCGCCATTAAAGAAACAGCGATTAACAATTTTAATCCGCCAAGTTTTAATTCGTTTAATCCGCGTAGCTGCACGAGGATTAAAAACTAGTTGAAAATACAGACAGCGGATTAAACGGATTAAAATTAATCTTTAAAGAAACAGCGATTAAGCAGGTCGGATTAAAATTAACTCGTTGATTTTTTAATTCGAAGTGTGAATAAAGAAATAGGATTAGATTAAAATTTTAATCCTAGTTGCATTAAAGAAATAGGATTAAAGTTACTCTGTTTAACTCGTTTAAATCGCTGGATTAAATTTTAATCCGTTTAATCCGAGGTGCTATTTATTTAATGCGGATTAATTTTAATCTAATCCGTTTAATCTTTAAAGAAATAGGGCCATTGTTTTGTTCGCGTTCATTCCATCAGTTCAGATTTAGTATTTGCAATAACAAGTTTTGAAAAGGTGTCAAGCATTGTGAAACCTTTTTGTGTCCAAATCTGTGCTACAAAATAATTAGGCCCTTATCATACCTTGGCTGCTATTGAAACCTTACAAGCATCTGTTCTTAATAAAATATTTTATATTAGATGTCTGCTGATCACTAAAACAGGTCGGCTTGAAATGAATTAATTTTGCTTCCCCCTTTCACGTCATGAAAAGCTGTTTTCCCCGCCTTCGGCTGTCTCACTGAAACTGGAAGTGTCCCAGTGGCTGCTTCATAGAAATTATTTTCTATTTTTAGAAATATTTTCTAGAAATTTCAACTATAATATATCGGTTAAACTTAAACGTTTCGTAATATTTTCAATCTGTAAATTGTGTTCTGTTAGCTTTTAGTCCGATGGAGCGGAACCTTATTCTGTTGTAATTCTTTGCTGTCTTCTCTGTGTTTAACACATGGGCTAGTAAGGTATATGCGTATTACACAGTCTCATACGTGTAATGGATAAGGCATCAATTAGACTGCCGCCACAATGAAGGCCGAGTTCGATTCGCGGAAGTATCAATTTTTAATTTCTTATAAATAAGGTTTATCTGCCATGCCTGTAGAGTTTTAGGTATAAAACGAGAACTGAAGACTTTCATATCTCATGTAACCCAGAATCCAGATCCAGTGGTCAAAAACTTTAACCTAGAGTCTGTTTTTGAGCAATGGTTTAGGCCTTTTCGAAAACCTGTATATATTGTCTAGATTTCTGTAAATGGGAGTCAGATTAACTAAATACAGTGTTATCTGATCCGGAAGTACTCTATTTATGATATCTAAATAGCTCATCAGCGGAATATTACCCCATTTTAGGGGCAAACTTGTTCATTTTTTGGCATTAAAAGACCTGTTTAATGTCAGTGTGCCAAATAGAAATTCGAATCATCTGACGTTAATGTTATGGTTTGTTCAGCGGTTGTGGAAAATGCGCAAACGAAACAGCACATGTTTAGACATCTGTCTATGTATTACTGCAATGTTTTGATGCCAGCGGATCACAAAAAAATAGTTATTTAGTCGAATAATTTCTGATGGATGTTGTGCGTTACGTTGACACGTCGTCATTTTAACGAAATATCGTTTCGGAAATTTATTTCTATCGATATGCCAAAGAAAACCTTAAAGAAATTAAAGTTTAAGTGTTTGAAGAGACATTTATTCTTCAATCTTTTAGATCCTAAAAATTCTAGTTGTCCCGAATTTTTCGTTATTCAACTTTTTCCAAAAGAAGTTAGACATAAGAGATCAGAAAATCTATTAAGCCAACTCTGAAGTTGTCTAGCAAGTCCTTTGTCAGTCGAAACCCGTCATTTGTGAGTAGAAAAACTACCCCCTCCCCTAAACCCTAAACTAAAGAGGATTAGATTAAAGCAATTTTTCTGTATGCATAATTGAGCAGGCTAATGCCTAGTGCTTAGTTCTACTGACTGAGGTCAAATTAAGTCAGCAGAAAATTCCATCCTTTCCCCGGCTAGCAAATTCAATGGAAGGAAACTTTTGACAGAAAAAGAGGAGCTTTTTCTTTAGTGTGTAATTTAGCTGTTCTGTTTTCCCCACAGGCTGAAACTTAACACAAAATTCTGTGACTTTTATGGCGCATTTACAGAAAATTAATGTTTTCTTTTGGGGAATTGCTTGATTAAATTTTAATGAAGTGACGTATATATACTTCCTTCTAGTAGCTCGACAAACTGTTTTTTTAAAAACTTTAATTTTTATTTTTCTTCAACTTTAAGAACACAAAATCTTAATTTTTAAATTAAAATTGCTACGTATTTGTATTGTTTCCTGCACAAGTCTGCTATCTTGAGAGGATTTGGAATGTCTTGTGAGCATTATTATGTCTTAGATTTCATAATAGGCTGGGAGTTATGAAGAAAAACCATTATTTTTGTCATTTCGTTATATTTTGAAAAAGGTTAGTCGTCAGCTGTTGCATTGTTTATCTCTGGGCATGTATTTTTAGATTTTAAAATTTGCAATAAAATGCAAAGCTGCTTTTAATGTTTTATCTGTTTAGCATAAACAAGTTTTCCTAGTTCTGCCATTAACTGTTGATTAACTCATAGCTTCAGTTTAATCTTCATTTACAGCAAAGGAGCGGTTCCCCAGTGTAGCAGACATAGGAAAGATTGATCAGACTGTATGCACTAGTGTAGCCAGAAAAAATTTTCGGGAGGGTAAATGCAAACATTTTTCGGGGGGGGGGGGGGGAGAAATTTTTTGTTTCTTGACCTTCGTGGAATTTTTACAGAGCATTTTTTGAAATGAGCAGCTAACTTAAGGTCCAGCCAGCACGTGTTCATGCACCCAAATGACGCAGAAAATGGTCAAAATACACCAAATAGGGTAATTGGAACTCATTTTGCGGTGCGAAACACTTATTATGATAGTAAGATACACTTATTTTGCGCCGACGGCGCGAAAATTTTTTGATAAATGGGCATTTTGCACATGGCAAGGAAAAATTCCTCGGGGTTCGCAACTTCGGGGGAATTCCCCCATTCCCCCCTGGCTGCACGCCTACTGATATGGAAGTTCAGCTGACGGCCCTGCGGTGTACTGATGGCACGTCTGACTTTCAAACTATTTTATTTCTTTATTGGGACTGAAATAAAGAGGCGTATCCGCAGTTTGTCAATTCCCCGATTTGTCAACTCTCCCCAGTTAGTCAACTGTAAGCCCTATAATTAAGGTTGTCCCCAGTTTGTCAACTATTTTTCAGTTCATCCCCACTTAGCCAACTTTTTTATAAGGCGTCCTCAGTTTGTCAACTTGTTTTCATGTCAATCAGTTTTTCTCAGGGGGTACTTGCTTTACACTGAATAAAATAAAGTTTTAACTTTAAAACGCATTAATTTTGGTTAAATAATTTAAACGGAAATATTTAATTTCTAGTCATAAATAAGATTTGGCATGGAAAGCACCAACACCAACTGAGAAAATTATTTCAAGTTTTATTAAATTTTAAATTATATAAATTTGAAGTAATTTGAAACTCAAACTAAGTGTCTTACTATCTTTACAAATATTTAATTTTTTAGAGTTTGTTGCTTTCCAGATCAAATCTTGAAGAAGATAATATTTGTGTTTAAGTTAACTAAAATTATTTGTGAAAGTTAAAGCTGTACCCCCCAAGAAAAACTGATTTTTTCAAACAAGAGTTGACAAAGTGGGGATGGCATGAGAAAGCGTTGACAAACTGGGGATGCCCTATAAAAGAGTTGACAAACTGGGGGCAAACCAATAAAGAAAAGAGGGGAACAATGCTATTTTTATTAGGAGCAAATCTGTAGGTACTGTTTTAAACGTCCTCCTGTACTTTTTTTGACATTAAAAATGAGCAATTTAGAGCCAGGCTCAGGAAGTACGCATGAACTTTTCCCCCTCTGCGAACTGCCACATTAATAATTAATTTATAACCTAATGAATGGCTGGCTGTCTGGGGCAGGTTTTTTCCTTGGAAAAAGGGGAGCTAAAAGGAAGCAGATAATTATTTTTCTTAATCTCCAATTCCAGGCATTAGCCATATTTTCATCCCCATATGCTTTTCTCTGGCTTCCTTGCCTGAAATCCCACAGCTGACTTTAGAGATCTGGTGATAAAGCTCTTGTAGGAAGTTTGTAGGAGTTGTCTCTTATCAGTTAGTGTTGATTTCTCTATTAAGCTTTCACCTAAAGAGTATGTTTAAGCTAAGCAAAATAGGTATTTAAGTATTAATGAATAAATGTATAAATCAATGGATTAAAAACTAAATAGTTAAGTATTAATTAAATTAAGTCTATTGGACATTTTGACATCAACGAAAGTAATCAATATTGTACTAAACATGAATACGCAGTTATATGTAGGTATCAATTAAACTAAGATTTCTCATTTCGGCTCTGTTCAGCGTCATATTTTGATACTAACAAAAACATGCTTTTGGAGAAGTATATTAACTAATAACCAAACAAAATGCTTATTAAGCATATGTAAATCCACACCTTTGCAGTGTGTTTAGACAGTTACCTCTAAAGAAATCTAACAAGCTTACTGATATTGTAGTTTCAATAAGCTCGCGATACGTTTGTTGTCACACAATAGTTGCATAATTAAAGCAACTTTATTGGAGAATTGAGTGAAACAAGGCTATTTTTATCTTGAGACAGAACAGGTGACTGACAAAAACCTTGTTGATTTTCAAGTAACAAATTAGCTTTTTGAGATAAACAAAACTCGTGACGTAACAGACACAGCATTGCTATAAATTTCCTTGTTTTCAACCTCTTTCGATTAAATTCTACCTCGGCAAATGTTTATGCTTCAGATATATATATACCAATTCTGTTTCGATTCACAGCTTTTTTCCAGGTTAACTGTTTCACCTCAATTATTGCAGTCTTTCTTTTGATTAATTAATTAATTAATTAATTAATAATGCCACTTCGTCGATCAAAAAGTCCTGAGGTTACGGCAGCTGCCATTCACGCTAGAGGGCGTCGTCATACCGTGGGAACCCTGCAAAGTCTGCCCCCGCCTACCTGTCAGCGAACTGTTTCCATGAAATTTAGTGTAAGTTTTTGAAATTAAATTAATTTAAATTTAAATTTAAATCCAAAAATTTGAAACTTCAGAGGCTGCCGGACGAGGAATGAAATGTCAGGCCTGCAAGCTGAGCGTTCACTTGGGCTGTCGAGATGGTTTGAAAGTTTGCAAGGACAGTCAGGTAGGATTTAAATTTAACTAAAATTTAAGGTATTTAAAATTTTAATTTAATTTTTTGGTGATTTCCTTTTTAATTTTTAGAGTAGTTTTGGTTTTCAGCTGTTCCAAGCTATTTAAGGACTAAGCTCTGCTTACTGGTCGTATTATTTTTATTCATATTATTCTGAAATATGATTAATTTATTAATTAATATACGTAGTACTTTGTAATTTATAGGCTGCTCGTTCCCGACTGTTCCGAAAGCAGAAGGCAATCGAAGAGGCGGAACTCCAGCTACAAGCTGCCCAGTCTACCCAAGAAGAAGGAGGTATATTCAATATTATAAAAAGTTTTCAATTAAATAAATTAAAAATGAAATAAAATAAATTACTTAATTAACTGCAGTTGCGAACGAGATTTTACGTTTATAGTTATCCCATTTGTAAGTTTATAGCAGCGAAAGCCTGCACAAACTCAGATAAAAAAGTAACATTGTTCCTCTCATAGAAGCAATTTGTAGGATAAACAATAAACAGTAAATAAAATATAGATACGCCAAAAATTAAATAGTTGAAAACAGGATAAAGTAAAGTCTTTAAATAAAGCATTAATAAATATATAAACATAAAGCAGTGCAGATTAATAATAAATAAAAAGGATACAGAGTAAAGTAATGATAAATAAATAGGATGATATACAGTAAACTAATGATAAATAAATAGGATGCAGATAAAGTAATGATAAATAAATAGGATACCAAGTAAAGTTTCAGGTAGATTTGCTTGTTTATACTTATTTTTTAATTGTTTTTTCAGACGTTGACCCTATCTATGCTTTGCTCAAACAGGCGATTTCGCTGCGACCCCCACCTGCACCGGCAACCAAGAAAGTTCCGGATATAATCACAAGTGAGGTAAACCAAAAAACCAAACCTTTTGGCTAATTGAATTTTGGTCCAGCTGGAAATTTGTTCATAAAAGTTTATGGTTCATGACAAAGAAGTCACTTTTTGCTGCGTTCTGATCCAAAATGTTTGATGGAAGCTCTAGGGGATGTTGAGGATTCTTTACATTTTTTCAGGAGATTTGATCTTTCCTACTATCTAGATTTAAGCTTTTGCTAGAGGTTCTGAGATGTCTGGGTCTGGGGATTCCGAAATTGGACTAATTAGATTTAGGAACTTGTTCATCTTGTTGTCAGCTTTGGATTGATAGCCATATTGTGGATATTGAATAGGATATTGTGGATATACACACAAATTTTAGTCTAAGTTTTTGAAAAAATCCAAGTTGACCCCCCCCTTACGAAACTAAGTTTTAAGATATTTATAACTAAAAATTTGTGCCCGGAAACGACGACTTCCGACAAATTTCTATGCTGATCGTTCCTTAAATTTTGAGACGAAAGCGCATTACTTTGTGCCTTCTTTGTATATACGTACTGTTCAATTAGACTGAGCTTTATGCAAAGCTCTGCTTTTGTAACCTTGTCTTCCGTATCCAATACAAAATAACCGGATTTCGAGAAATAACTACAAATCTGTCGAATTCGGGACAGTAGTAATGTTCGTGATAACTTTAAACTTTAAACTTTAAACGACAAACTAAAGTCTGACCAAAAAATCTTGGAACCGAACTGTGAGAGCCTGTCCTGAATTAACCTTTGAACTTAGTCTATATAAAGTATATATTTTTAGAAACCTCAGGAGGAGGAGAATTCGCTAAAACCATCACATCCGGTCTATATCCGGTAGCCGGATACCAAGCCGATAAAAACGCTTCAGATTCGGAAAGAAATTGCTAATTAGTTCATTCTCTAGTATGTTGGTCCTTGGTCCAAGACATTTTCGAAAATCCGGTCATATCCGGTCCATGTCCGGTAACCGGATGTCTAGGTCACAAAAACTGTACAGCAAGATGGGTAGGTAGTACAGTTTCGCTGATTAAATTTTTGGATTCAGCGGGTCGAAATTAGTCAGTATAGGAAATTTTGTCCGATTTGGACCAAAACTGCGTGATCTATGGCCATATCCGGTTCGAAAAAAAACGGAAAAATTGGCTTTTCCGGTCTGGTGCTCGGAATCGCGGATAAAAAATGTTTGTTTTTGGCATAATGAATATTTGGGAGGCTACTTTCATTTTACCGGTGTCAAAGTAATCGAATATCCGGTCGATTTCCGGTTCTGAGCTTTGAAATTTGAAATTTCAGGGCTATTATCTCAGTATCCGATTTGTCCGGAAGTCAAATTATTTCATTAAAATGATATTTTGTCCACCCCAAACAAGTATCAACCTCAAATTATTTTATATCTGCTGTAATTTTTGAATGATAGCATTTAAAAAACGTGCTGATTTTGCTTGTTTTGTCTAATTGTTAAACCGGATATGAGATTTGATCCCATACGCTTAGCTTTGTCGCACTCGATATAGCTTATATTTTGAACCATTTTAAAACGCTATCATTCAAAAATTACAGCAGATATAAAGTAATTTGAGGTTGATACTTGTTTGGGGTGGACAAAATATCATTTTAATGAAATAATTTGACTTCCGGACCAACCGGATACTGAGATAATAGCCCCTGAAATTTCAAATTTCAAAGCTCAGAACCGGAAATCGACCGGATATTCGATTACATTGACAAAGGTAAAATGAAAGTAGCCTCCCAAATATTCAATGTGCCAAAAACGAACATATTTTATCCGCGATTCCGAGCACCAGACCGGAAAAACCGATTTTTTTCGGTTTTGTTCGAACCGGATATGGCCATAGATCACGCAGTTTTGGTCAAAATCGGGTAAAATTTCCTATACAGACTAATTTCGACCCGCTGAAACCAAAAATTGAATCAGCGAAACTCTACGACCTACCCATCTTGCTGTACAGTTTTTGTGACCTAGACATCCGGTTACCGGACATGGACCGGATATGACCGGATTTTCGAAAATGTCTTGGACCAAGGACCAACATACTAGAGCATGAACTAATTAGCAATTTCTTTCCGAATCTGAAGTGTTTTTATCGGTTTGGTATCCGGCTACCGGATATAGACCGGATATGATGGTTTTAGCGGATTCTCCTCCTCCTGAGGTTTCTAAAAATATATACTTTATATAGACTAACTTCAAAGGTTAACTCAGGACAGGCTCTCACAGTTCGGTTTCAAGATTTTTTGGTCAGACTTTAGTGCAGTTCTGATTCTAACTGATATCTTGTTCGTGCTAAGTGTGCTTTCCTTTTTTCATAAATTATTAATTTTTATAATTATCAATTAATTTTCTGTTATAGGACGTTGAGGGTAGTCAGACGGATCTGCAGTCGGGCACTCCGTCCACTTCTGCCTACAGCAGTCAGTCACAACTCCTCATGCCTTCTCTCGATCAATCAACTGAACGACTCTCTCCCTCTTCCCGTAATTAAGTCTAATATGCTAACTACTTCTTCTAATTATGCCGTTTACTCAATAATAAACTAAAAGTGATAGCATCATGTTGGCGTAGAAAACATGAACACAGTAAGCCTCATACTCTATGTGTTAGAAGCGCGACTTCCGACGCATGATCGTCTTCCAACAGCTATCCCGTAGGCTGCTATCATAAAAAATGTAGTTTTTGCAAAAACACGACCAATTTTTTTCCAAAGATTGTGGAGCATACACCATACAAGCTGGAGGGCTGCTACTTAACGGATGTGTTCTGCACATATATGCCCAGGGACGATTTTTTAGTTGCCCCGATTACTGCTTTCTAGCTGAAGTAATCGCTTGACAAATTTGGAAAAAGTAGGCAAAATTCAGGTTACGCACACATTTCAGCTTATTTCTTTATAACGAAGAGCGATTTCACAATAAATAAAAAAATCGTCCCCAGCTATTTGATGGAGGTATCGAATGATATAACCGATGTCTCGCGAAAAAATTTACTTGAGTCTGCAAAAAATCTGGAAAATTATACTTCTTCTAAAATGTGTTAAAAATATTTTAGAAAAGCCACATTAATTTCATGGTATGCATTAAAAAGAGAAAATGTCAGGCTGCATTTTGATATAAAAATTGGTTCTTAACTCCAAGTAATTAGTGAGTAATAATGGTGCAAACTTTATGTGACCAAAGGGAATCACCACCTTAAAACGAGTTAAAACAGTTATTTTTAACTCTACTGTACTCTACCCTTTCTTGCAAAGGACCTTAGTGATCAGATCGTATATAGTACATTTATGTTAGCTTACTCCCATCCCCAAACATATGTGCCCACTAAACCGTTAATACAGAGTATTACCGTGTACTCTTGGTATTACGTTAGTCATACTCTCATATATTTGTTTGTAATTTAACCAAGTGATTCATGTAAGATTCTGAATTTTTGGTTTCTACGAATTTCTGCAAATGACTTCAGTCGACTAATTTGCTGATTAATGATTAATTAATTTCAGACTGTTCCGCTCCCCAACTGTCCCAGCTGAAATCTCCGTCCATTGACTCTCAGTACTCTCAGAGCAGCGATACCGGCGACTCCAAAGATTCGGGTATTGTGGCGAAGCCGAGACCGCGTACGTATTTACGGATCTAGGATATTTACGTACTGAAAAATAACTGAAATCCCGTATGGCCGAATGGCTTAACTCCCGGTCTCGAAACCTCCAGGAACCTGGATTGAATCGCAGCTTGCTGAAAATTTTTTATATCAGTTTTCGTACAGCAGTCAGACTTTTTTCTGCTTTTTGACTGATTTTTACAGGTTGTAGTTTCTGATGTATTATGTCGCCTTGCTTTTGTGCTATATTATGATAATAAACTGTTTATTGAAGTTCTGAATTGAATTTTATGTTTTGATTATGTTGTGTTTTCTTGTTTTCGTTTTCGAATTTGTTTGATTTCCGTTATTCTAAGAAAGCAAACTGAAAACCTTATAGCACATATATACGATATCGTTAATTATTTACTTATGTTTTCTAAAGTCTGAATCAAATCAATTCATATAATAGTTATAAAATTTAGTTTAAAAATTTATATTAATACATTCATATAGATTTGCTTACTGATTTTAGCTCGATCCTTGGCTGCTCGACGGAAGCCCAAGTTGGACATAAAAATGAAAAGTCTTTCACTTGATTCCCAGGAAAACCCTCCCTATTATCCCACTGGACGATGTAAACTTTAAAAATAGATTCTAGTTTTAACATTAATGTATTTGATGTATTTTAAAAATATATTGCTTTTTGTATTTCCCATTCTAATTGCAACTGGACAAAATCATCTACTGTGCAGCATTGAAATAATGTTTCCTAGGCTCCGCAGAGTTTGGTTACGCATACATAAAGTATATGTATTGGTCTATTACGTATATATTAAATATTATATGTTATCATTTAAAATGTGTTGTTTTATTTTAGCTCCGAGCAGTCCAATTAATCGTCAGCTGCCGTCCAAGTCCTGGAAACAGCACTCTGTGGAAACTGACGACGCCAGCAACGCCTCAGGCTCTCCTTGCCCTTCTGTAAGACTCCTAAAACCTGGAAAAACCCAAATGACATTATATAATATATGACTAATAAAATGTAGTTGTGATAGTAAAGTTTCACTCACTCGGCACGATTTCCACCTGGTAATTTTTTAATTTTTCTGCAACGGGTACTGTTGTCTCACTATAGGTCTTTTGAGCCCCCGCTCGGTAGTCTTGAGTCCCACTCGATCTTTTGAGACCCATGTCTCACTCAGTACTTTATTGTTTCACTCGGTACTTTTGAGTCCCACTCGGTACTTTTCGTAGTCGTCACATCTCGTTTTCACAGGATTTATTTTCTCACGTTTCACACGTCGAGTTGTTACCATACGAACAAACTTATCAACAGTTGTATTACCTGATAATCAAGTTATTGTAGATGTCGCTATTGTTATTGTAGTCAAGTTATTATAAATTGTAAATTGTAAAATAAAATCTGTGGTAAGAATCTCCATTAATTCATACATACATACATTAATAGAAACTAACAGTGGTTTGGTTTCTGCTTGTTTTTAGCATTGTGGTTCTGTGATATCCCTTCCAGCCGGTGCTTACATTGTGATGAGACCCTACAAATCTTCATATCCTGAAGAACTCAGTTTATCGTGAGTCTACCTTTGACTTAAAACTAAAGGCCTTTTCAAGAAAGGGTAGACTAGGGTTGAGTAGAGTTAAAATTAGCACTCCATTAACAGCAGCCAGTAATTAGATGTTTGTCACTTCGTTACGATAAAGCCAACACGAGATTGTGTGGAGTAAACTATTGATACGGGTTTAACAAACTTTCAATTTTAAAATCTAATTAAAAATTAAAATTCATGCCCATTTAATTCCTTTTTTCAGATACGGTGAAATTGTGATAGTGCTTGAATCTAGCGATCCCGCTTGGTGGCAGGTATGTAAGGATTTACTGTAAAGCATTTATTAAATATTTTAGCTTAAATTATTAAAATATTTAGTTTAAATATAAGTATGAACTGTCATTTAATAGTTTCAAGAAATTTATTACCATTTCCATATAATTTCTTTTATACGTTTTCCACTACCTATGTTTACTTATTAAATAAAAATTAATTAAAAACGTGTTTTTGCCAAGTTGTTTCTGTTTTTCAGCCACCCATCCCTTATCATCTTAATTCCATCAAAAGTTACATATAACCGTTTTTTGTATTTTTCGTTTTTTCTATTTCCAACATTCTAATACCAATTTCTTCAGGTTGTGGAGGAACTTTTGATGGAATCCGGGAAATCTTATGTTCTTGTAAGATTTTGTTTGCATGGTAGAATTTTTCGGTGACACGAAATCCGAATAAATTTTGATTTTCAAATTCCCCTGGCTTTCGTAGAACTGACTAGGCTTAGTGCTAATTTCTTGCTTTTTAATCAATCGTTGAAGACTTTAAGCTCTAGCTCTATATCTTGAAAGAGTAGGTAATTCCCTAGAACACTCCTCAACTTTTTAGGTAAATGCTATGTAACTATACAACCTTTAGAATAGCGACCTTTCCTTAGGCTTTGTAGTTCACAAAATAAAAGTTAGAAATTTACAGTAGTTTCTTGGTGTCGGTCCAGCATTTCATTATTAATAGAAACGGAAATGTTTGTAGCAGGGACAAAGGGTTGCAGTCCCGTAGTCTCATATCAGTTCTAATGCTGCTATTCGAAAGATGCTGTGCTCCTCTACCTCTGCTTTTGGGCAGTTAATGGATGTCCTACTACCGGAGCCGAAAGGCCAAGAAGGTGTCTGCTCCAGCTTCCCATTGTGGGACAGTATATATTCAGGCGACGAAGCGAGAGTCATACTAGCTATGACTCATGGAGGCAGATAAGGGTTAACGCCCTCATAATCTAGCCTCTTGGCTGAGTAGCCCGGCAATAACAACAACAACAATAACTATCTCTTTATTAACGGAATACCAACTGTAAATAGTTTATTCGTACTTTTCTATATACTGCTCCAAAGCTGGTTTTTGTCCAGCCTGCTACTTCTCCTCTGGTGAATTCCCAAAAAGGAAATATTCTGAAATTTGCAAAATTGAAATGCTAGCATTGTTTAGCAATATGTTAGCTATTTTTTCCACCTAATCAATAGACACTGTTTGTGAATTTTCAATCAAAATTATATATTTGTTTTTTGAAACAAGTATGTAATTTTGTATTTTCTTGTTATTTTTCAGGGTTCAAAATCGGACGGTCGTGTAGGCCTGTTTCCTTCCGCTTGTGTGACAAAGATTCACTCTAATGAAAAGGCCATGCAAGTCCTGCAAAATCTGCAACTCTGCGAAGGAACTAAGAGTTTACGACTCTACAAGGATCAGGTACGATCGCTGTAGAAAGAGAATTGGCCCAGCCGGGGATCGAACCACGGCTCTTATGATCTACAAACAGACGTGCTTACCACTACACCACTTGGCCCACAGCCGAACTTCTTTAAGCAGGCTTGTCAAAGAATTTCCTAAGCCTGCTTCCCTGACAGCTTGGTCTGTCGTCATCAAACTCTTTATTTCACTTTTGAATTTATTTGCTCTTTCCTTTTAGGTCTACTTTTGCCTAGCTTTCCCTCGAATGATCTAAATTTGCAATTTATTGGCACTTTTGTCGTATTTTAGATCGTTTTTGCCCAACACGAAGACAGCGACGGCAATGTGAAGATTCGTACAGAAGACAACTATCGCGCCCTTTGTCCCAGTCGTTTTCTGATGTATCTACATTAATTAACATTCACTTAATTAGTCAATTACCGGAACAAACTAAGTACACGCTGAGCAAAATAGGATTTTAATTTTAGGCATATACAGTGTATTTCCCTGAGCATCGTTTTATGTGGTTATCCATTTCTTAAATAGAATACAGGAACATGTGATGTAGGCGAATTTTAAGCTTTAAAATTTAACCAGAAAACACTGTTGTATGTAAATGTTCGCTTATTGTATACAATTAACCCTCGAAACCTATTCGCTTTCCGCTGTAACCTATAAACGAAGAGTGCATAATAATACATATCTGTGAACCGAAACTATATTTGCTGCTCAGTTTTCAAATGGACTCTGAGCATTTACTCTTATGTATTATGTGCTCTTGCTGTGTATTCTAAGTTTATCCTGCCATATTCATATGGAAATAACTAGATCTTGGACAGTAGAAAAACTATAGGATGTACAGAAGAATAAGACCATGAGGTTGTTGTAGACATTTGATCAGTCCTAGTGTCTAGCTATTTTCTGCTGTTTTTCACTCACTAACCCTGTATAAATAATGCTCTGTATGTGTTTGTAAAGTAACTATTAATTAAAGATGGATATTCATTAAGAGTGTAATGGAGAGGCCTGGGAGTTTAACCACAGAACCACCTCCACTACGATGAGCTGGCGCAATGTAATACATGCCCTGACTTCTAAGGAGATCTATGTAGTCCAGGCGGCTCTCTTTTAGATCCCGGACGAGCCTCGCCAGGTGCGGGGGATATGAATTTTGGGGGGACGCCAGACTTTCTGGCGCCTGAGTAGAAATGGAGGGGATTGGACCGAGAAACACACTCAGAAAGTGCTCCGGGCTAGCCCCCAGAGTACATATCTAAGAATTATCAGGAAATTCGCTCGGGCCAACAGTAAATTAAATTAAATGACTAAATGTAGACAAACTGGCGGTTTAATGGAAATAGAAAATGCAAAAGTATATGAAAGCTAAGACAAAATTAATAGGAGTTAACAAACTTACTGTCTAGCAGTATATTGGGGGGGGGGGGGTACAGAAACAGTGGGAAAGGTGAAATTGGACGGGAAAAATGGGCGCAAAAAGGGAGGGGTGAAACGAGTTGAGTTAAAGAGAAAAGGGGGTTAAGTTAGAGAAGAAGTAAAAGGTTTATCTTCAGTAGTCAGAATTTCATATGTCAGAATTTCATTAGTCAGAAATTAACCTTTCAAACTTTCATTAGTCAGAATTTCATTAGTCAGAATTTAGGTTTTTGAAATAATATAAGTTGAACTTTCATTTGTCAGAATTTCATAAGTCAGAATTTCATTAGTCAGAATTTCATTAGTCAGAATTTTGTTTGTCAGAATTTTGCAAAAAAAGCCATTATTCCTGGCGCAAAGTGTAACAATATGGCTGATCTTGATAATTTTATAAAATGGTTTCTAGTCGACACAAATATATGTGTTTTGGCTCTAACCCAGCAACGAGCAAAGCTCTGTTTTCAAAAGAGTTCCCCAGGGGCTGGTTCCGTATACCTTCATCTTACAGACAGGCAATGGCGATAGCCTGTTTAGTTCGAATTCTAAAAGAATCAGAATGGCCAAGAGTACGTAATAATTGTTGGATTATGTACTCTTGCTATGGTGCAAATCAGAGATGAAACCGGGTCACTATTTACTGACCCGGTGACCCGGTGACCCGGTCGACCCCTGACCCGGTGACCCGGTATTTTTGAAAATCCAGGTTTAAGTTTTCAAAAAATTAAAAATGCTTTGTTGGGGTGCGGTGAGTGTTTTTTACCATTTTGGACATTTTTGACAACTAAAATTAAAGTTAGGTAAAAGTTTTGCCTTCCTTAAAGTGTAGCATCGGAAAGTGAATATTGTAAGTAAGCCGGAAAAAATCAAAACGATTTGCACGATTCTGCACTCAATAATGTGAAGTTAACTACATATATAGCTTTTTGAATCAAACGAATTGGAACAAAATACTTTGCCAAAGTCATAAAATCATCTAATTATAATCTAGGGTTTAACATTAGCACTTTTCTGTTTTATCATTATATATTTTAGTAAAATATTTCATTTAGTTGTATGATTGAAGTTTCACTCAGCGGAAATTCTTTGGAAATATTTTTTCGTATGGCTAGGACTCAGAGAATATGAAATAAAATCAATCACAATTGGTTCCTGAAGATATGTAGTGAGCCATATCAATTGCAAAAAATGCAAAGTAAAACTCAGAATTTGTATACCTTGTTTTGCTGAGATTTTCCTTCTTACCGAGATTTGAAACCCATAGTCTGACTCTCCCCCTCCAAAAATAATCTCAGGGCCCATGTAATAGTTTTCATTTTCTAGTTAAGATTCAACGCAATCATTGTTGTTTCAAACCTAGATCTAAGCTTGATAGGACATTACAAATACTATGAGGACACTACTACAACGACAAGCATTTAAAATAACTACACGAACACGATTAAGTTAAGACTATTTCTATTGCTAGTTTTTGAGTAATTGTTGAAGTTTTCAGTTGGCAAAAATTGGTAAAACTTTGAAAAATATCCTATAACAGCAAAAAAATTCCTCCAATCAAAAATACCGGGTCAAGACCGGGTCAGAGCTCCTGACCCGGTGACCCGGTGACCCGGTCCATATAGTGACCCGAACTGACCCGGTGACCCGGTGACCCGGTGACCCGGTTTCATCTCTGGTGCAAATCATCAAGGGTCTTTTTGGGGGAAGAGTTAAAATCTGCAAAGGAGTTGATTTTAGTTCTGCTCTTCTCTACTCTACCCTACTTTATCGGGAAAGGCGCTAAGATCGTGCAGCAACGTGCAAAAGTTTGAAGAAACTAGGAAAATCCAATTCTAATTCTGACTTACGAAATTCGGACTAATGAAATTCTGACTAATGAAATTCTGACAAATGAAAGTTCAACTTCTATTATTTCAAAACTTAAATTCTGACTAATGAAATTCTGACTAACGGAATTCTGACTAATGAAATTCTGACAAATACGATTCTGACTGATGAAAGTAGACGGAAGTAAAATGGGTTTAGTAAGAAAATTGGAATTCGTCGGGCGATCCCAAGAAACCAGCCAAAAGGGTGAATCCCCCAACTTCAAAAGGCAACCGCTCGTGTTAATCGAAAACTCTCAACTGAAGGTGGGGTGACTCATGAATACGAGTGGGAGAAAAAAGTTTCGCAGTGCAGATTGATATGTCCATTTTTGTGCTCGATCTTCCATAGGGCTGTCATTAGGGTTGTGCCCGGGCCGTGAAGCGGGCTTCGGGCTCGGGCCGGGCTCGGGCTCGGGCCGGCCCGAAACCGGCCCGGCCCGAGTTTTTAATGAAGCGGCCCGGCCCGAGCCCGGCCCGAGTTCTCTGTTGAGCCCGGCCCGACTCGGGCCGCTCGGGCCGCTCGGGCCGTTCGGGCCGCTCGGGCCGTTCGGGCCGCTCAGGCCTCTCGGGCTTTTCGGGCTGTTGTAGTTTGTAGTTTGTCATTGCTGAAAAATATTGATTTTTCGTTGTGACTTGTGGCTTCCTTTGTCCACACACTGTTGTCTTCTTCAGTGCTTAACATGCATACCTACATATGTACCCTGGTTTGGTACAAGGAAGCTAACAAGTAAAGCTTCGCCAACTTCCCACTTTTTAGTCAGTGATCAATTGTGTGTTTAAATATGCTAAATATAAGCTGTGTGAGTGATTTAGTTCTTTTTCCTTTTTGGATTATTCAATACTTAACCAAAAATCTTACAATCTACAAGATAAGCTTTATAGTTCCAGTGTGTGGTTACAAATTAGGGCTAAAAACATCTGCAAATGAAAAGCTTCTAACAATAGCTAATGTTGTACTTGAAGTTACAGCTAATCGAACCATTAAAGTTCATTTTGGGTTCACCGATACATCATACTATAAAATTGCTCGCGCAAACCGGATGCGATTCGAGCCATATTTGGACTTCTCCGCAGCTGCTGGGCTATGCTTGGGCCACCTGTGCTGCTCGGACTACACTCGGGCTGCTCGGGCTACACTCGGGCCGCTCGGGCCACACTCGAGCCGTTCGGGCTCTTCGGGCCGCTCGGGCTCCTCGGGCCGCTCGGGCCGTGAATCGGGCTTCGGGCTCGGGCCGTGAAGCGGGCCTCGGGCTTCGGGCCGGGCTGGGGCCGGGCCTGCCCGGCCCGAAGCCCGGCCCGAGAAGGTTGGTTGGCCCGAGCCCGAGCCCGGCCCGAGAAATTTCTTAACGGCACAACCCTAGCTGTCATTGGTTACGTTAAATGTAAACTATTATCTTTGCGATTATTAAGAAAATTAATATATAATTTTGAGGTTTTCGCGAAATGTAACCATAAAGATAGCACTACATTTCACAATTATATATTTTCGTACCCGAAAATACACAAATGATACCAGACACTCCAGTAAATATATAAAATAAAAGATAAATGCATATATTAATTAATTGATAAGCCGAAAGGGCTAACTATGATATTATACGATCAAGGAACATGGAAACCCTGTTTGTTGTGCATGGAGAACTTAACATATCCATGTATTCTGACGAAAAGTTTGCAAGTTGTTGGAGCGAATTTATACTGAAGGATAGGCTTTTCGATTACTTTGCTAAATCAGGTTTATCTGTTTGCTTAAACCTTTTGGGCAGTGGTTTTGGAACGCTGTAACTCTCAATTTTTGAAGCCCTCTTTCCAGCCGAGTGGCCGCAGGTTGTTAAAGAACACGAAAAGGACTTATTCAGAAAGTTCCAGTTTCATAAGGGATTAAAGCCGTGAGAGTGAAAAGTACCAGAAGGAAACCAGCACCTTAAAATAAACCAGATCATAAATGCTACATCTCAAACACCATTGGACAGATTCGAAAGATTTTTGGCAAGATGCAAATTCGAACTATATATTGTGGAGGGACGTTTTTCTTGATTTTGCTAAAACGTTTCCAGTCTCGAGAAAACTCAGTATAAAATAGCAAAATTTAGAGTCGCCGTGCATTTTGGGAATTTAAAAAACATTAGAAGCTACTAGGCCAAATCCAAACAAGTCCCTCAGCCCACATGTCTTTCTTATGATAGTACACAGGAAATTGGCCAATCAGTTCTGCACATTTGAGAAGTCGATGTTTAAAATCGACGATCTATGTTTAAGTGGTACGTCAGAAAAATTAACTTTTTTTATCGAGGTGCTCAGCATTGTTCAGGCAGTCATTGAGGTCTATGGAATGCTGCCCTCCGCGGTCCGTTGAAAAAGGACAAGAGACGGAGGGGTGAAGATCAAGGATAGAAAACTTGACCCCCAAGCAGTTCTGACGTACGGTTATTTCAGTCGCCCCAGGGAAACCTTTGTTGTGACTGCAACTTGTTTTGCTAGTTCCACATATTTAGATGAATCTGCTCATTGTAAGCTTTATCTTGTACTAGTGTTTGAGAAAGGGGGTTTCACCGGCCGGCCGCCGGCCAGATGATTGCAAGAAATTTGAATTTCATGAAGCAACAAACAACAAGCAGACTAGTTCACATTAACCTACAATGTTAGCAGTGCATCATTGAAAACTACTACAGCACTACATGCATAATAGCACTAAAAGTTGAAAACTGACATTACAAAACACTGACATCTTAAAATGGTGATATTACAAAAGGCTGCTTTTATAAGTTTAGACATTACATAAAGTTACACGAAATGTACATGACATTACAATACGTCACTACTAGTAGTAGTATTCACTTAGGGCACCACGTAGGTATTCCAGCTCAGACGTATTGGCAATCTTAAAGCCAGTCATCTTATCGTGGATTGATCGTAACGTCTTCTGCTATCGTACAATACTCCCAACATTGGTCCTATTCCACATAGAGACAGGTATTCGTTCGATAGCTTAGATCACCCTCGCGACATAGATGTAGACTGCAATCTACCAAACGATGGTAAAGACTATCACTTTCCAACAGTGTAGTAACATTGTTGTGAGATGCCGTGCTCTGTCTCCGTAGTGCTAATTGAATACACTACGGTAAAAAGGGTCACTAGTAGTAGCAACATGGTTCTTTATGTACGATGAAAATTAATAGTACCACCTTGACTTTTTATGGGATTTCTGGCAGTAAGGTGTGGGTTCCTATGTTACTCGTACTCTATCAACATAGGTCCTGACAATGTTTTACGTCGTGGTTACACTTGACAATCCTGTGACAACGGCAGTTGTCTCCCATAGTTGTCACTCGTGACAACTAGTGGTTACTTGTGACAACAGGTCGTGACAACGCACACTTGCTGCAAAACCAACGCTATTTTACTATTGCGTTGTCACAGCGAAATCGGGCATGGTCCCAACGCGTTGTCACGAGTTGTCACAACGTTGTGTTACTGGTTACACGAACAACGTCGTGACAATTCTGTAAAAACGGCCGTTGTGACAACGCGTTGTCAAAAGACTGTCAAGTGTAACCACGGCTTTAGTGTCACTTCTTCGCCTAAGATTATTGACACTTGAATCCATTGGTGGATTGGCCTCTAACATTTGCCTCTAGCTCGGTGGTGAAGGAAATAAATATATGCAGTACTCCCGCATACATCAGTAGTAAAACCTTGTAACTGAACTTGTAACCTTGTTCAGAGGTGGCAGTCCGTAGTTGTCAAAATATTCTACTTCATTATCCTCTAGCCACATTGCAACCCAGTGTTCTCCATCCCATGACTCTGTGTTAGCAACAAGACATCCTGGACGGTAACGTGGTAGCTGTGGGAAATTCTACTAGGAGAGGAACTTTGCAATCCCTCCTTAAAATCTCGAGGATTTAGGGGTGTTCCTAGTGCATAGTCAAAGAATGGTGTCCGATTATAGTCTATTGATATGAGATTATCAAACTCGTCGTATATAATGATTTCAACACCTTGAGAATAGGTTGCCGTTGGTAAGACATTTTCTAATTGAATCCATAGTGATACGCCTCCTTCTTTGATGAATTGCA
>JASAND010013988.1:0-29508 GCA_030248195.1 Trissonchulus latispiculum
GCCGTGAATTACAATATGTTGATATGAGCGCCTGCTTTCTCGTACAATTTTATCTCATACAGGAAACTTGAAACTGTTCCTGGGTTGTCTACTTTTAGACTTAGTTGAGCCTCGCGTCAGTAGAATATCTGCAGCCATCGCGTTTTAGTGTCATAATATATACAAGATTAAGATTTCGTTTTGGCACATACTTTTATCGGCTTTTCCA
This sequence comes from Trissonchulus latispiculum, assembly GCA_030248195.1. Classification (NCBI taxonomy): domain Eukaryota; kingdom Metazoa; phylum Nematoda; class Enoplea; order Enoplida; family Ironidae; genus Trissonchulus; species Trissonchulus latispiculum. The sequence goes on from JASAND010013988.1 coordinate 209, forward strand.
ACACAACATTTTTAACGATCAATGACACTTTTAATTGTTTTAGACTACTATTAAGAGCAAAAATAATTAAAAGTCCAAATGCGTAACAGACTATTCCCAGTTGGAACTACTAATGCTAATAGACAATGTACTTTATGCAAAACACAGCAGCTCCTGCTTTAACTTTTTGTTACACAAACGATATTGTATCCTGCCTCATTTCAAACGCAGTATATACCATGTTCTCGGGGAGTGCAGAGCAGTTCACGCGAATAGGATGGACGGAGGAAGTGCCTGTTCCACGCTACGCGACTGCATTCCCTATTCGGTGCTGAATCTAGTTTCTATAATTTTCAGCGCCGACTGCTGTTCCTATTCGGCGCTGAATCTAGTTTCTATAATTTTCAGCGCCGACTGCTTTCCCTATTCGGCGCTGAATCTAGTTTCTATCATTTTCAGCGCCGACTGCATTCCCTATTCGGCGCTGAATCTAGTTTCTAGTCCTTTTCATTGCCGACTGCATTCCCTATTCGGCGCTGAACCTAGTTTCTATCATTTTCAGCGGCGACTGTCAAGTATATATATACGTATATATTGGCATTTTTCCGCCCTTCCTTCTTTCCCTATTCTAGCCATTGCATGCCCGTTTAGGGCATTTTTCCCACTAGTTGCTAATGCCGAAAAACATGAAATCATTACCTCATTTTAACATTACACAGTTTTTAAACTCGAAAACTTGATTGCCAACATGTTTCTGAGTCCAGAATAAGGTCAATACGTATTGAGCATAGGTGTACCACCTGTTCGGGTTGGGGGCATAGGTGTGTTAGGGGGGGGTGGGGGGACCCCACCAAAATGACAAATTTTGGCGACCCCCCGCCCAGATTTTTGGCCAAAAAGTGGCCAAAAATGGCATAAAATCGAAAATTTAGGGGGGGGGTCCCCCACCCTCCGTCGGAAACCCCCCCCCAGATTTTTTGCCCAGCCACACCACACCTATGGTTGGGGGGGAGTAAAAAGTCCAAATCTGGCTTGGGGGGGTTCAAAAATCGGAAATTTTCAAAAAACCCAAATTTTTTTCAGCTAAAAATGGCCCTTTTTGGACATAAAATCGACTATTTTCGACATAAATCTAATAAAAACCACTCGTATTGCGTTTTAAAACCTATTTTTTAGCGTTTTTAACTGTTTCTAGACAATTTTTTCAGAAAATTTTTGAAAAATTGCAAAAATTTTTGCAAAAATTTAGCATTTTTTCTCTTGTTTGGACCCCATTTTAGGGGGAGGAGGGTCTGAGCTCGGCTTGGGGGGGGGTAGTCGAGGTCGGGTATGGGGGGTCTCACAGGGGGTAAACTGTAGCCTGGTACACCTATTGAGTCTAGAAGTCCATAAAACCGTTATAAACCTATTTCTCGCGATAATAAACACGTTAAGCCAAACATTTGCTTGCACGTTTTTTGAGCAATTTTGCAAAATTTACCCTAAAAATAAACAAATTTTGGTCAATTTTCAGGCGCGACTACTCCCCCACCCGCAGTTTGGGGGGGGGGGGGGCGGGGCCCCCGAAAATTTCTGCGGGGGTTGGCAAAATGGCTGGGGGGGTTGGTTACCCTCACCCCACCCCATAGGTGTACCCGGCTACCCCCCTGTGAGACCCCCCCCACGAGAAGGCCAGACCCCCCACCCCACCCCCCATACCCGACCTCGACGTCGACTACTCCCCATAGTTTCCCTGGAACTTTGGGTCTCGGGGGGGGTAAACCTTGGCCGACCTCCGAAATGTGATGGGGGTACCCTCCCAGAATTCGGACATCAGAAATTTCAAAAAATGGCCAAAAACGCCAAAGTTTCGTTAATTTCGCCCTTTTTTCTTCAAAATAAGTCTTGTTTTTAACGTTTTAGGTGTTTTTGCACCGTTTTAAAGCGATTTTAGGTCAAAATTTTAGAAAATTTTTGCAAAAATGACCATTTTTCGGCCAAATTTAGCTAACTTTTTGGGTCCAAAAATTGTTGGGGGGGGGTCAGGGGGGGGTAGCCAAACGTTGGGGGAGGGTAAGTCAAAAAATCTGGGGGGGGGGGGGGGGGGGGTAAATTTGGTCAAAATTTTTTTGGGGGGGGGGATACCCCCCCCCCCCCCCCCCCCCCCCAAAGGAAACTATGCTACTCCCCAAGCCGAGCTCAGACCCCCCTCCCCACCTAAAATGGGGTCCAAACAAGAGATAAAATGCCAAACTTTTGCAAAATTTTTGCAATTTTTCAAAAATTTTCTCAAAAAATTAGCTGGAAATAGATAAAAACACTAAAAATTAGGCTGTAAAACGCAATACGAGTAGTTTTTGAGTAGATTTATGTCGAAAATAGCAGATTTTATGTCCAAATTTTTAGCTATAAAAATTAGGGTACAATTTGGGTACAGTTTTTTCATAGTTTCCTTGGGGGGGGAGGGTTGTAGAGATGGGTGGTGGGAAACTCAAACCTGCCCACAGTCGCCTCCCCAGAGCCAGACCCCAACCCAGACTATGTCTTGTCCTGGTCAAAATTGTGACGTGGAATGTAGAGTTTAATGCGATAGTGTTCAAGTTGCTAAGCAACATCGTGAAATGACATCTAAAACAATTTGGGATCTATGTTCCGAAAAGTATGAGCAGACTAGGCGGAAAGCAGAAAGTAATTATCTAGTATTTAATAGGATTACGCATTGTGTTTCTTAATTTTTTAGTATAAACAGCAGTATTAATAGTCGTTGCTGTTATCGAATTTTAATTTTGAACGATTCTTCTCTCACTACCACCACTTCGAATTTGAAACATGAACTGGCGTTCAGTCAAGTCGTACTTGACGATACTTTTCAACAAATGTAAATGTCGTAAATTCTTTGGATTACTCCAGCAGCACATGACATTTTTTCGTCAAGCAAGCTTTCAAGCTCTACTCTCTTTTCGTTTCCATGTCTGACGTCGCCGCGAGTGTGAGATGACGGCTGTTGTATTTTATTATAGGTTATGAGGTGGAGGACAAAACAGCTAGGCCAGAAGATTCTTATGTGTTTGTTCTTGGAAGCAGAATATGCGTACGTTAAAAGTGGCACTATCCAACATAGCACCGCGATAATTAGCACCACGGTTTGGCTAGCTTAATAGTCTTTAAAAGCTATATACGGTATTTGGTGGAAGTAGCAAGGTTAGTTTTCAATAATCGTAGAATTGGGTATAGCAACGCGTCGGTTAAAAATAACGTTCATAAATCGTGAACAAGTGGTGAAACTAACAGTTAACAGTTTCAACTGTTAACCAAATAGCTGAGCCATCGCGCTAACGAGACAGGACGGACGAGGAAAACATTCGGAAGATGACAGCCTGTATTTCATTTTGAAATGACGATGGATGCAGATGTTATTTTATATATTTCAGGGAAAATCTACTTTGATTTGTCGTTTCCTTGACAGGTATGCTTGTCAAATGATAGCTCTGGACTGTGTGCTGTGCTGTGTTTTGGTTTAAATAGGCCGGTAGGCGGTAATCCCCTAGAATTTTCTTATCCATCTTAGGCCTCCAAACTTTGAGATGTGGGCGCACAATCCCTTATGCAGGGAGAGTATTTGTTAAGCCAAGCAGTTTCAGATATCTTCCTGAGTTGAGGAACCAGAAACTGCTTACTACAAGTCAGCTCCTCAAGGCTTTCTATACAAAGATTCACAGACAATCACTTTATTAGAAAAGACGATGCATCCACTCCATATTCCATTACATTGTTGAGCAGGTTCTGCAATTGATGCAATTTCTACCTTTAGGGAAGAAAATGTTAAGCCGACCATTGCACTGGAGTATACCTACGGACGCAAAACCAAGGAAAATGTGAGTTTTAGCGTAAGTCTTTAAATAATACTTCTGCTTTTGTGTTTTATTTTCACTAGTCGTTCATGATGATAATTTGTCTTTTTGTTATGAGATCCGTCTAAAATTACACAGTTAAGGTGGTGATTCCCTTTGGTCACATAAAGTTTGCACCATTATTACTCATTCATTACTTGGAGTTAAGAAGCCATTTTATATCAAAATGTAGCTTGACATGTTCTCTTTTTAATGCATGCCACGAAACTAATGTTGCTTTTCTAAAATATTTTTAACACATTTTAGAAGAAGTATAACTTTCCAGAATTTTTGCAGACTCAAGTAAATTTTTCGCGAGACATCGGTTATATCATTTGATACCTCCATCGAATAGCTGGGGACGATTTTTTATTTATTGTGAAATCGCTCTTCGTTATAGAGAAATAAGCTGAAATGTGTGCGTAACCTAGATTTTGCCTACTTTTTCCAAATTTGTCAACAATTACTTTAGCTAGAAAGCAGTAATCGGGGCAACTAAAAAAACGTCCCTGGGTATATTTGTGCAGAACACATTTGTTCAGTAGCAGCCCTCCAGCTTGCAAGGTGAATGCTCCACAATCTTTATAAAAAAATAGTTTTCGCAAAAACTACATTTTTTATGATAGCAGCCGACAGGATAGCAGTTGAAAGACGATCATGCGTCGGATAATTTGTCCCTGTGAGAGCTTCAGATCGACGCCCTTAGTTTGATTTTACGGCTTGCGTAGTTCAAGAAATGTTGGATTATTTGATTTCTGCAAAAATGACAAGTTTTCGACGCCAAAACAAGAAAATCGGCTATATATCACACTAGAGAAAAGCTAGAAAGCTGCTTTAAAAAGCTAAAATGTGAAGCTCAATGAGATCTTTTGATTGAATATAGTCATAATTGCATAGCAGGTGCCAAACTTTCAGAAATTAGGAATAACCGCTCTGACCGGAAATCTCGAATTTTTGAGTCGGGATTGCGCGGAGGGTATTAGAACGCTAAAAGAACTTATTTAGGAAAGTTTAATCGAATTTCATCTTGATTTACGCCGCCAAGTAATAATATGTGCCTAAAAGGAATCACCACCTTAAAGGAAGCTTTTAAATTTATCAATTTCAGAATTGTATTGTCGTATGTATGAATTAAAATTTTAATTTAAATTTAGACAAAAGAAGTTGGACATATTTGGGAGCTTGGTGGTGGATGTAATCTGCTGAATTTGGTATCAATACCAGTAACGTCTCAGATAATAAGGTACAAAGTAAAACTTATTCATGTTTTCATAATACAGTTGATAAATTGTTTCGTAATAAAGTGAAAACTTCTAGGTTGATAGATTTATTTAATTTCGCTTAAGTAAGAAGGTATGTATGCGATGCGCCTGTGACTGCTGCACATCAGACCAGGGACGACGGCGCATTTATACAACTCAATTGATTATATTGTCTATTCATTCCAAAACTGCACTAAATTTAATTTGCAAAAAACGTCCAAAACAATTTCCTAGTAACTATTTCTTGTTTGATCGTGACTTTCGCATCCCCCAACTTTTTAAAAAAGTTGAAAATATGCTCACCGTGGATGGCCAAAAATTATTTGTTGTCAATCATAGTTTAGACCAATCCAGCATAGCTTAAAGTCATTAAATCAAGTTATGAAATTTCATTTACTGAAATTAGGATTACAGGAAAGGAATGGCAATTGATTGAAATTGAGATATAATCAGCAATCACCGAACTGACAATGTGGCGTTTCATACACAGACTAACTATTTTCTCGTTGTAGTTCATATCTCCCCAAAATTTGAAAATTATGTAATTCCAGTATAAACTATATCCAGTTTATTTCATCGCCTCCTCCACAGGAGACGGCGCTTCCACGCGACGAACCTTGATGGCATTATTGCGGCAGTCAGTTTTGGTCCGTCCATCCTCGTAAAGTACAGTCGCCGTATTTGAGGCCAACCCCACTATTTCCCAGGGCCCCACCCAAGCACTTGAAAGCTAACCATGGGGCCTATAACTTTTCTACCGATCGTATATGTAGACATAGTCCCTCTTTACCAGATGCTGAGGGAGAGCAATCTTTGCGTCGAAATGACTTTTTCTAGCTAGCTGCTCGGATACCATTTTATGACTGACCTCCGGCAGCAACGCTTGGTCCGACGTAAACGCCACTGCCATTGAAGTTTTCCCCGTGCTACCGAGCGGCATAGACAAGTACGCAGCAACGGATTCAGTTAGATACTCGTCCCTGGACAGGGTATCGTCAGCAGCCTTCTTGGCGAGAATATCAATCAACGTTCGAATAAGTCTCTCTACCCCGCCAATTCTCTGGGGATGATCTGGAGCTGCCCAAGACAGCCTAATACCCAACTTTGAACAAAAGACCCGAAACTTTGTGGATATGAAGCATTGGCCTTGGTCGGACAAAATCTTTTTTGGATATCCGACTACCATGAAGTAGTTCATTAGCTCCTTGATCGCTTTGTGATCGGTTCTGATGACCACTGACTTGTAGACTGATAGACAGTATATCTTTGAAGGTTTTGACTGCCCAAACAACCACCTAGGCTTCTTTTTCAATAATTGAATACTTCTTTTCTTGCTCGGTCAACGTCTTCGACTGCAGTAACAATATTTTTACGCGACCTCCTGAGACCTCCTGATACAGGACTGCTCACAGTCCAAACCTACTTGCGCCGGTTTTTCGAACGCTTCCTGCTCCTTTTATGACCAAACAAACGGAATGTTCTTCTTGGTCAATCGTTTGGGCAATGTCCCCGTAATTCTTTATGAACCAACGACAATAACCCATTACTCCCAGAAAGGTACGAAGTTCATGGAGATTCGTAGGATGCTTCATTTCTGTCAGCTTATCAACACGACTGGATGACGGCATAATCAGACCATTTTTCATGTCGCATCCGAGGAAAGTGACACGCTTTTTCCCAAACTTGCATTTGGCTAACTTTAACTGAAGGTGACTTGCGCGAAGCCTGTTACTTGTCTCAGATGATCCAGATGCTCTCAAAAAGTTTCACTTGCTACCAAGACATCATCGATGTACACGCCGGCGAATGGCAGACCTTCGAAGACTGATGTCGTGTATCTTTGAAAGGTGGCTCCTGCATTTGTAAGCCCAAATGGCATCACCAGAAATTCGTAGAGTCCTTTCGATGTCGTAAAGGCGGTTTTTGCCAGAGTCCGACTCCATGGCAATCTGCCAATAAACAGACATGCAGTCTAGGCTAGTGAAGTACTTGGCTTTTTCCCAAGTTTGAGCAATTCGTCTATGTGAGGCATTGGAAAAGCATCTTTTATAGTAACGTTGTTCAGCTTCCTGAAGTCCACGCAGAATCTTACGGAACCATCCGACTTCAGAACCAAGGCGATTTGGATTTCCGTATGTAACCGATTATGTTACTGAATTGTAATTACGTACGAATTGCTTACTTACTTGCTTATCAGGAGGCCAGGGTAGGATCCTCCGCTGCTCCAACGAGTGAATCAGTCATCGTTATCCATTGCTGTCTGTCGGTGGCGATGTCGGTCAAGATATTCTTCCAGTCAGATGGCCAGGAACGGTATATGCGGTGAAGGTTTAGTCCCGCGAAATCTTTCTGCGCTGTCCTTTGCCAGGTAATGCGGACTCCACCACGTGGGCGTTTCCAATGGGGCAAAGGCTCTGCCATCAGCGTACGTCTTGCGGGGAACGTAGGATGGCGGCGCAGGACGTGACCCAAGTATCGGAGTCGACGTCTCAGTAGTTCTGATTTACAGAGCGAGGAAGGATTGATGCGCCTTGTGATATCACGATTAGAAACTCTGTCTCGATAAGTGATTCCAAGCATTCGCCGCCAGCAGTAAAATTCAAAGGCCTGTAGGCGGGAGATGTCATTGACCTTAGCAGGCCATGTTTCGCAGGCATATAGGAGGACAGGACGAATCGCTGCAAAGTAGACTTTTACCTTGGTGCGCAAACTCACTTTTGGATCCTTCCACAGGCAGTTCTGTAGGTTGTTGAAGGCGCTTTCCGCTTTGGCAATTCTAGATCTGATTTCTTGAGTGGGACTACCGTCAGCCGCGACAAGACTGCCCAGATAGCAGAACTGGTCTACACATTCCAATGGCTGTCCCCGCAGGAGGATAGGCGCCAGATCTGCAGAGCATGACCGAACTACCTTTGTCTTTTCAGCGCTGATGAGCAGCCCGACTGAGGAAGCATAGTTGTCCAGTCTGTCAATCATTAGATTCAGGTCAGCGCTAGTTTCAGCTAACAGAGCGATGTCGTCGGCATAGTCCAGATCTGACAAGAGTTCCCCAGCATCAATTCTTATTCCGGGAGAACCTTCCAGGGCCTTGCGGAGGACCACATCCAGCACGATGTTAAATAACAAAGGTGACAGCAGAGCACCCTGTTTCACACCGGTGTTGACCGGGAAAAAATCAGTCAGGTCTGTGCCAACGCGGACAGCGCTAAGGCTCTGGTCGTACATGCGCCTTATTAATGACACAATCTTGTCCGGCAATCCGCAGTACGACAAGATTTCGTACATTCGTGGGCGGTCGATGGAATCAAAAGCAGCTTTAAAGTCTACAAAGGCGACGAGTAGAGGCTGCCTATACTCGTGCCTAGTCTCCATGATTTGGCGCAAGGCAAAGATTTGATCTACTGTGCTGCGGCCCGGTCTGAATCCTCCTTGGTTCTCACGGTGACAGAGGTCTACTGCGCTACGGATTCGATCTAAGATTACTGCTTCCAAGATCTTGTACGCTACGTCTAAAAGAGAGATACCCCTGTAATTCTTGCATTCCGTTTTACTGCCTTTCTTGAAGAGTGGCACCAAAACAGATTTTTTTCCAGTCGGAGGGTATGTCTTCAGTCTGCCAGATCTTTTGGACGAGATAGGTCAGCTGACTCCAGAGTGCTGGCCCTCCAGCTTTCAGTATACTGGCATTTATGCCATCCTCGCCGGGAGCACTTGAAGATTTCATAGATCTTATAGCCTTCGTGACCTCGTTTTCTGTGGGCACTGCAGAGGATATGTCCAAAAAGCCATCGAATGGGAGGTCGAAAAGGGGTTGAGCGGGGCTGGGACGGTTTAGAAGAGCTTGAAAATGTTCTGCCCAGCGCTCGTTTCTTCTTTGGAAACTGCGGATAATGGATCCATCGGTTTCTCGAAGTATCTCGCTAATACTTGCTCTTTTTCCGGACACTTCACGTATGGTCTTAAACAGCTTACCGGAGTCACCATGTCTCGTGGCGCTATTCATCACCTCCACCTGTTTCTGCCAATACGCATCCTTGTCCTTTGCCATGTTCTCCGCTATCCTAGCAGAAAGTTCTCTGCGCCTTGGCGCTGGCAAGGCGCGTCTTCGCTGCTCCACCAGATTTAAAGTGTCCGGCGAGATCCAGTCATTCCGGCGTCTAGCTGTAGTAGCCAGGCAAAGAGATGCCGTGTCTTGGATAATTCTTTTGGTGGTTGTCCATAGGTTTTCGATGTCATCGGTATCAGACAGCACCTGAAATCTGTTCGTAAGTTCCAATTGAAACTGTTCCAAAACTCTTGGATCTTTCAGCTTTTCGGTGCCGTAGCGTATCGAAGGACGATGTGGTTTCTTCTTGCACAGTCGAAGTTGCAAAGTGCAGACAACGATGGCATGGTCAGACTGTAGGGACGTACCCCAGAAGGAGCGGCAGCCCAAAGCAGAAGATTTCCATCGTTGCCGTACGCAGACAAAGTCTATCTGTTTCCGCGTGGAGCCATCATTAGACGCCCAGGTTTCTAGGTGGCGACGTCTGTGTCGAAACGCTGTGTTTACGGCAAACAGACGATATTGGCAGAGGAACGAAATGAAACGGTCCCCATTGTCGTTCCTGATTCCAATAGAGTGACCGCCGATGCAAGGTTCAGAAGCAAACTTCTGGCCGGTGGTTGCGTTGAGATCACCCATCAGCAGTAGGAAGTCGCTTCGAGGAACTTCACTGACGGTGTCGCTCAACAATTGATAGAAGTCGTCCTTCGTTTGGTCGTCGGCAGCATTCGTTGGGGCGTAGCAGCTAACCACTGTTGTTGGGAAGGGTGCTGTTGCTATGCGGGCTGTCGCAATCCTAGCTGACACGGGTGTGAATTCCAGTAAAGCATGCTCTAAGCGAGAGCTGATGGCAATACCCACACCCTGCTGACCGCTTCCATCCGTAGGGCCGCTGTAATAGAGTCTGTATTTAGGGTGTTTGGGCTGACAACCAGGCAGTACCGGGGTTAGAAGTGAGGTACTCCCGGAGTCAGGAATGCGTGTTTCCGAGAGACAGGCGATTCCAATATCCCTCTCGTTTAGAGATTTTGCGAGGAGTTCTTTTGCTCCCAGGGAGCGTAGTGAGCGGACATTCCAAGACGCAATGTTGATTCTGGAGGATAGTTTCACTTGTGTCGTGGTGGGACGTGCCGAAACCCGGTTCGTTTGTCCTCTCAGCCCCAGGTTTCCACGATCGGCGTCCGACTGAGAGGAGACCCGAGTGGCGGGGGCCATCCTAGCATGGGTCTGAAAACGATTTGACATGTCCATTCATAGAGCAGTTTCTGGCTGGGATACAACCAGGGTCGCCAGTCCTGGAGGTTGCTATTTGCCCATAGCTGGGGATCAGGTTGACAATCAGTCAGAGCATGTCCACACGCCGGTGGGTCGTGACTGAAAGCCCAAGGGGCCTGATCTCCTCCTCGCCCTGAGTAGCTCTAGCCAGCCGAACTGTTACCACCTCCGGGTGAGCTTTATAGCGCTCGGACCCACTACTCAGGACTTCCACGATCAGAGGTAAAAAGCAGCAGGGTACTGTGACTTCCCCTTTCGGACCTGCCTAGCTGCCCCAGTGTTCCGCTGGAGACACCAGTTATACATGATCTATGAATTGAAAGTTAGCTAGAATTAAGAAAGAATTGTCTATAGCTCCGAATTGTTTAACTTGAATTATAATTAGTTGCGAATTATTCCGCGAGAGAATTGCTATTAGATCCGAATTAGGTAGTCTGGAATTACAGTTAGTCAGAATTGGAGAGAATAACAATGATTTAACTTAAAAGTTTTATTCGTCAGACTACTCTACTACCGTAAAATTACATCCCCTTTTATAGTCGACTAAATCCCTGTAGGGGATGTTTAGAGGTGAATGAATTTGAAATTATTGTTAATGAAAAGAATAAGTTTAGTATGGGTTATGCCGACTATGAAAGGGAATGCGTTACTAAGCGTAAACATTACGCGATTATTGTGTAATAATGTTGCTATTTTAAAGGCTCATACTAATGTAAGTTACTTACATAACTAGAGGGTACAATGATGAAACGAGCAGTTAGAATGGATAAACAGTTAAAACAAGGTTACATTACTGTTACAGTAAATACAGTAAATATGTACGTAGTTCACAGCTTGCAGATTACAGATTACATAGTAACCGATCACCTAGACATCATTACAAATTACAGCAGCAGTTATATACGTACGCAATAAGGAAATAAGTTTGAAAATATATATAAAGTTAATGTAAAAGTGTGTGTTTTTTAAGGTTTTGATATATTGCAGATGTTTTTAGGTTTTTTTTGTTAAATTAAATAACATACATTTTGACCGTTTACGTTTCTTTACATTTCTTCCCATGGCATTGAGAAACGTCCACATTTCTAGTGAGCGGTAGGGCGGCGAGTGGACGGGCCAGGCTTGGATGACTGAGTGTCCGATAGCTGACCACTGTAGTAGACCTGGTCACGCCGGAAATCATGAACTAATGATCCTAGCAGCTGTAGCCCATTGATGACGAAAGGCTTTCCTCCCTGCGGGTAATCCAGACCGTGGAGGACAAGCTTTGCGATCTGGTGGACAATGGACTCCCTGGTGAGTGCCTTCCGGTGACGGATATTTCTGGGTTCCGGGAGCGCGTTTCCGGATAGGTCCTTACCGGGCACGAAATGGCTCTCTTGTTCGGCAGGGACAGTCATCTGGAAGTCCGGGAGTGAGAGGTTGGCATAACCACGGGTCGCAGAGTCCCAGATCGCTAAGCTTGACGTGCTGAGCGGTTTTGGTTTGGCAGGTTGCTGCTTGAGTGTCACCGTTAGGGCTTGTGGGTGGTGTTTGACATGTTTCGCTTCCGATTCCGTTGTCGCCGTTTGGTTATTCCGTTGATGGCGAACTGGCGAACGAGGCTTCTTCTGTTGCTCCTTCGCCGTAGGTTGATGGCGAGGCCGCTGCAGTGGAGACCGTGACCGGCGGCGATGAACATCGGAGGTGTACACAGGTGGCGATGTCAGTGGGCTGTCCATTTTGAGGTGCGGCCGCGAAGGTGGGGGCCTGGAATGGTTGCTGCGTGGATTAGAATTGTAGGCCACTTTGGACGAGTGACTTCTTTTCCCCCAGCTGGCTTTATAGCCGTCTTGGAGTGGCGAGTGATGGGAAAAGACGGTCGGCGGGTGACAGCGTTTTGACGAGGGGATCTTGAAATCGCGACGACTGCTGGATCGGCGTTCCTCCGATTTGGACGGTTTGGAGACGGGATCCGACGAAACAGCGATGAGGTCTTTCCAAACAGCGATGAGGTCTTAGGAATGACGACTTCCGATTTTAGGGCCGGCTCCAACGCGAGGGGGTCGCACGGATTATCATGACAGGAGGGCGTTAATGGAGTGTCCGTTGGTTCCTCTTCGCCAGGCTGAGGCGAGAACTGACAGGTAGGCTCAACCAGCGGCGAGACCGGGGCATTAGGATCATCCGATTCACCGTCTTCCAGAAATTGGATGTGGACGTTTGCATCGGCCAAGGCTAGATCTGATTCCTAGAATGAAAATAGCAAAGAATTATAGAACAATATGATAATGCGCAGAATTAACTGTTTAGCTAGGAATGAAGGTTATATATATATTGCGAGTTCACAGATGACTGGTGTATACACAGTACCTGTATATATATATATATATATGTATGTATAGCATAGAATGATTGTAGCTAGGAATATAATATATGGATATTAGATGTGAATATATATACGGCATATGGCATATGGGTCCGTAGATTATAATGTTAAAATTAATCAAAATATGCGCTTTACGGCTATCAGCTCCTAAATATCTTCATACAGTATAGGGTCAATGTACGCAGTGGTGAGGAGGGTGAACGTGTAGTTGTGGAGGGCTGGGGTGAATAGTGGTTCGAGCTCTGCGTCAACAGAGCCAGTGAAAAAAGACAGGTTACTGTTGCGGATACACTGACATTGTGAAATCAAGTTGTCGGAAAAGGCACAGTCAGCGAATCTGGTCCCCACAGCAGTGTGCGCAGCTAAGTATACCGAGCGTACCGCAACACTGACGTAGCCTAAACCCCACAATTGCTTGATTTCCCACAATTTTTGTTCAGCATGGTATCTAGTAGACCAACCAGTGATGTTCTGAAATTTTGTCGCGAATACCGCCGGTTCCTTTTCTTTAAAGAGTTCTGGCATCTGTGGCGTCAAATTTGTACGGCACGGGGCCGTGAAGATTTTCGCGAAGTATGAAGACGAAACATAAATTAGCTGCTCTGGAAGAAACTGTTGAGCAAAATAGTTAGCACGATTTTCAAGTTTGCGCAGAGCAAGCAAGGATTCCGCACTGAGTCCTCGGACGATGCCGAAGGTAGAAAGTGGGAGGCAAGGTTTAAGTTCTTTCTCAGAGCAGAATTTCGGGATGAAAATGTCGGTATTGTTGCGAAAATTCAATTTCCATTTTAAGTCCTTGGCTTTGAGGTAAGCGGAAATATAGTTGATGGTTTGTAGTAGCTCCAGAGAGCTGATGTGCTCTTGAACAGGTCTAGAATCAAAACTGCTTACCGGATCATAGGTTGCCATCGCTGAATTGAGAGTAGCTCTGAATTACTATAGACGTAGAATTATAAACTGATGGAGAGAATTGGAATAGATTGAGAATTTCGGTTAGTGCGAAGTTTGCTACTGAAAGTGAAAGTTGAGTGCAGCCCCTTTTATAGTAGGGAAGCCGTCAGTGTTTAGACTAGTTTCGGCAAGGTCGTGAATAGCTGGAAGGAGTTATAGAAGATTGCCATTAAGATAATGGAAAACTTTGTGTGAACACGCGAGAATATGAGCGACAGGATCATTAGTTATTGCTGGGCTCATTTGAATTTAGAATTGGAAGGTTTGTTTGTCATGGAGTCGATAATAAATTAAATAGTTGATTATAACGCTATATATGTATGTATATACAAGGTTTTGCGAATAGTTGTAAGCAGAATTAAGCACATATTGAGATAGAGTTCATACGTAGCGGGCATACCTACTACGTGAATGACATGATCATTTGTTATTCCTACGGTCAGTTTAATTTTTGAGAAGTCGGTTTTAATGGAGTCAGTATTAATTAGAGAGTTGTTTACGATGTTATGCCGGTGGCTACGAATGGTGGTAGATAAAATTAAATACAGATTGAAATTCTTATATACGTACGTACGTATGAGTAGCCCGTAGTAGGGATACGGTAGGTATATACGTACTTTTCACGAATTGTACATTAATTATACCTGGTAGAGATATACAGTATGAATAGATATGTATATACAAAGAATTGGTACGTATATATTTGGTTATGTAATGCTGATAGGTAAGTTATAATATACGTATATATCTGCATTGTTTTGCCGGTATTTGGCTAGGTATTATATACAAACAAAAACGTTTCAATGCGAATTCAATTCTGAGTTTTTTCAATCAGTTTGGAGAAGTATAGCCTTTGTTGACATTGTTCTGAACCCGGAATTGAGGGCTTTGATGAGGAAGAGGGGATCTTGATAGTCCTCCGCTGTTTAACACTTGAGCAATGAAACGGTAGTTCGGGAGGCGCCGGCGTGGCCGGGTTCGTCAAACTGATCTGCGAACAGCCCACTTGCTCAGTGTTTTGCAGTTGACCTGGAAGTAGCAGCTGTTCTTGATTGGGCAGTTGTGAACTCAGAATAAAGGGTCTCGTCAAGGAAGAGGGTTGCCCGCCTTTTGGCGTAATGCTCCGGCACTTTGTGGCTAACCCAGGACTATGAATATGTAGACACTGTGCTATTCTTTCTACAAAACAGTTTAATTCCAATTATATAGGAATTGAATTCGCAATGGAACGATGTATATACATGGGCACACGTAATATGTATATATAGTGATTTAGGTGTATTTAGCAGCCCTTCGTGGTCTGAGGTTATAGGGAGCATACGAAGTAGGTTGATTAGTGGCATCATGCTCGACCATTTCTGTACTAAGACTGTTTCCATCTGTAGGTAGATCTTCTAGGTCGTTCATCTCTTCTTCGCGTAGTGGTAAAACTGGCATGTCATCGTGAGAGTTTGGAACTTCTACAGGGGAAGCTGGTTTAGGCACGGCTGAGGGAACAAGAGGAATGTAGTAACTTGAGGTGACCGGTTTTAATCGATTGGCGTGCACTTTTTTGGTAGGCTTTGTTGGATTGCTGCAGTACTGTATGTCCGCCGTAGATAGTGCTAGCCGGGTGATACGAAAGGGGCCATGCCAGGGCCTGTTCAACTTGGAGGTTTTTTCCTTTGGTTAAGGCGGGGACGTAAAGCATGACCAGTTGGTTCTCTGTAAATTCCACATCTGTAGTCTTCCGGTCATAGTAGTGTTTTTGTTTCGCCTGAGCGAGTTGGATTTTTTCCTTAGTTAGGACCCATGCTTCCTGTAGATTTCTTACCAGGTCAGCTCTATAGTCTTCAATCTCGCAATAGACTCCTCTAGTTTCCTTTAGTACATGTCAAGTGGTAGTCGTGCTTCACGGCCAAAGTTTAGGAAAAATGGAGTATCCAGAGTAGATGAGTGTACTGTAGTGTACTGTACTGTATGCGAATAGACAGAAGTTTATAAAGCTGGACCAGTCCTTCTGTGTGTGAGATTCGTATTTGCTCAGCATCTGCATAAGTGTTCCGTTGAACCGCTCGCATTGTCCGTCTGTCTGCGGATGGTAGGCTGTCGTGTTGATTTTGGTTACACCTAGGAGATTGCAAGTTTCCATCATGAGTGCACTGAGAAAGTTAGTTCCACGATCGGAAAGTAGTTCCTTGGGACAAAAATAGCGGCAAACTATTTGTTCAACAAAGACTTTAGCTATTGTTTCGGACTTAGTGTCGATCAGCGGAAAGGCTTCTACCCATTTGGTGAGGTATTCCGTAAATAGAATTATGTATTTGTATCCTTCTTCTGTTTGGGGTAGAGGGGCTAGAATATCTACAGCAACACGGTCCCATGGGCCATCGACTGGGATAGACACCAAGGGGGCTCGTATTGCCATTGGAGGGTTCTTCTTGCGAATGCAGGCTTCGCATGTCTTGCACCATACTTTGACATCCTTCCGTAGAGTATCCCACCAGTAGCGGCTCAGGATTTTTAAATAAGTCTTTTCGAAGCCCAAATGTCCAGCAGTGATGTCTTCGTGACAGGCCTTAAACACCTCGTATGTGAACATTTCTGGAATAACTAGTTGAACAAATAGTTTGCCAGGTTTGTTCGCTTGCGGATATTCGTGATATAATAGACCGTCTTCGACGAAATAACGGGCAGCTTTGATTACAATATGAGTTGCTTCCGTTAAGTCGTCTGGTAGAGAGCCAGTTTCCAGGTAGTCGAGGAATTGCTTAATATCAGCTTGTTCCCGTTGCATTGCATGTAATGAAGTAATGTCGTTTAGGGTTATTGTCAAGACCACGTCCGCTGTATCTTTTATCTTCGGGAAGTGAAAGGGCAATCGTGACATGGCATCTGCATTGCCGTGCTTTTTTCCTGGTTTATACTGTATATCAAGCTTGTATTCTTGTAGCTGGAGTATCCATCTCATTAATCGTCCACTGGGTGATCGCACAGTCATTAGCCACCGCAAGGGACTGTGGCCAGTGATAATAGTTATCTTCTGTCCATAAATGGGATGGCGAAAATATTTGACTCCGAATACTATAGCTAATGTTTCGAGTTCTATTACAGGGTAATTCTTTTCAGCTTTAGTTAGTGTGCGACTGGCGTAAGCCACGGGGTGTTCCTTATTTAGAGCGTCCAGTTAAGATAGGACTGCTCCTAGACCGAATCCGCTTGCATCGGTCTGTAAGATGTATGATCGGGTGGTGTCCGGGAAAGCGAGGATAGGCGCAGTAATGAGGCATTCCTTCAAGGTTGAAAAACCGTGTTCACAGTCGTCCGTCCACTGATACTGGTTTTCTTTCTTTAACAAGGAATAGAGTGGATAAGTGACCTGAGCGAAGTTTTTAATGAATCGTCTGTAATATGAGGCAAGGCCGAGGAAGCTTCTTAATTCCGTGAGGTTTGTTGGTGCAGGATACTCTCGGACCTTGGCAATTTTGTCATTTTCAGGCAATAAACCATCTTTCGAGATGGTGTGGCCAAGATAGCTGACTGTGCGGCAGGCAAAGTGACACTTCTTTGCTTTCAGTTTTAATTGATGATCTCGTAGTCGTTCTAGTATGTTTGAGATATCAGACATGTGTTGGTCGAATGTGGGAAAGAATATGATAATGTCGTCTAAATAGCATAAGCAGAATTTGGTCTGCACTCCAGAGAGGACGAATTCATTAATCTTTGGAAGGTAGCAGGTGCATTGGTTAGACCGAATGGCATGACGTTATAGTGGAATAAGCCCTCTTTACAGATGAATGCTGTCTTCTCCTTATCCTGGTCACTCATCTGGACGTTGTAATATCCGGATTGTAAATCCAAAGTGCTGAAGAAGAGAGCTTTTCCTAGTGAGTCTAGCAGATCATCAATCCTTGGAAGGGGAAAGACATCACGTTTTGTTATCGCGTTTATCTTCCGGAAATCTACACAGATTCGAATCGATCCATCTTTTTTGGAAACTAGTACAATGGGTGACGCCCATGGAGAAGAGCTTGGTTCAATAATTTTATGTTTAACCCAGTCTTGGATTTTCTGGGCGACGGTTGAGCGCAGTGAAACCGGTGTCCGGTAGGGTCGCTGGTAGATCGGCTTATAATCGCCCGTGTCAATTGAATGCTTGATTGCTGTAGCACACCCTACGTCGTTATCGTCTTTTGCAAAGACGTCAATGAATTGATGGAGTAACTGGGACAATTTGTTTCGCTGTGGTGGTGTTAGCTCGGCTGAGCTAAGATCAAGGTCAGATAATTGGTTCTGTTTGTCTGTGCGAGTTCTTGTCTGGTTGCTTGAGTTGCGAGCCTGGTCGCTCATTTGCTGAATTGTGCACACAGATCCAATGTTGGTCCTAGCGTAAATTTTTATTGGTGCGTTGCTTGTATTCATAACTCTGACGGGGATTTAAGGGCCGCCTTGCACAATTGCTCTGGCTACATATAGTCCTGTAGCATTTTCGAATCGAGGGTTAGGCTCAAAAAGACCGTCGGTGGTATGCCCTTTGATCCCACATGAAAAAGTAACTTGAGCTCTAGGCGGTATCGTCATGGTTTCGTTAATTGTTGCCGTGGAGGGTTTTTCGGCTCTGTCATTCTTTCGGTTGTTGTGGATAGTTACTGTTTCTTTCTGTAAGTCAATTGTGATCGGGCCAAGCCGTTTGAGTATATCAGTCCCCAGTATACATTCGTGAGGTGACTTTGGAACGATATAGGTTGAGTGCTCTAGGATTTGAGTCCCGATTTGTATCGCTATAACTGATTTACCGGTGATAGATAACTCGTGACTTGTCGTACTGGTTGCGGATATGCTCGATTTCTCCTGCACTAGTGTAGAGTTATTATTAAGCTTTTGTTTTCGATAGATGCTTTCGTCAATTAGAGGAATCGTCGAACCGGTGTCGACTAGTGCTTTGATTGTAGGAAAGTAGTCATAGCAGGTGAGACTTGCGTATGTTGGTCCGTTTTAAGGTGCTTCTGTGGATATAAAGATTCTGGTTTCCGAATATCCTCGGCTTCTACGTTTTGTGTTTCCGGAACATATGCAGGCATATGTAGTATGGTAGGAACTCGTGCCGGCGTAGACCTACGTCGCACTCTTCCTATTAGACTAGGCGCAGATGCTGGCGGACAGGGAGGTGGGAGAATGTCCATTTCCTGCTCGTCTGAGTCCGGGTTATTTTTCGAACTGCGGTTTGGACTGCTGCGCTTCCGCTTCCGGAATCTTAGCATCAAGGCTCTTGAAGTTGAGCGCCTTCGTTTGCGTGCCCGCCTTGTAAAGTGTGGCCATGAGCGTGGTAGGTTGAATGTAAGTCCGTCTCTGATGTTATTTGGACAGCAGTGTAGTAACAGGAAGCTTAGTGTTACGTAGGTACACACTAGGAATACCCATAGTTGCCATGGACTAACAGCGAATCCATGAAGAAATCCAAAGAATCCTTTATTCATTATTCCCGTAACCACTCCTTGGGCTACTTGTTTTGGAGATCTTCGAGTCGTGCGATCGCTGAGTCCCTGTAAAATCTTTTGTTGGTGCTGTAAACCTCCGGTGATTTCGTTTAAGCTGATTTCTGAAGTAATTTCAGAGAAATTATACATAACGATTTGGGTAAAGATGGTAGGTTGGAAACTCCAAGGTTCAGTAGTATTCCAGGAAAATGCTCTTCTGAGCTCTGGAATGTGTGGTAATGGTGTTAAGTCTCCTGTTTCGCTTTGGTATGTGTACAGTTTCCCGGGCAGTTGCACTGGGATCTCTCTGTTTAATCTGCAATCGACTGGATAAGGATTCTTATGCACGATATTGGTGACCGGATCGAGATAGGCTGAATATTCCTGTGAATTTAACAGGAATTTGATTGGGATTTCCATGCTGCATGTTTCATTCATCGGGTCGAAATGATGAAACCCCTTTTCGATTTCTTGGCATGGCCATGTTGATATAACATTCCCGCCTGCTCGTGCAATGATGTCATTAGGACCTAAGATCGCTCTGATGGCTAGTGTTGGGTTTGCCATCATATCTGCTTTAAGGACTTCCATACTTGTTGCCATCGAGCGGCAGGCAGCGTTCATTGCCTGTTTAAAGGCGAAGTTTAGGTTTCTCTCAAGTTTAAGCTCTTGTGCTTGTAGTGATGAAGCCATCAAATCGGTAGTCACGATCCCATTATTGATAGCCCACTGTTTGAGCTGAGGACCTACTTCTTCTGTTTTCTGCAGTCTAGCCATCAGTTGTTCTGGAGTCGTATAGTTGGATGTAGACCTCTTAGTCTTGTTGATTTGTGGGATGATTCGGACTGGGATGCCTTGATCTGTGAGCAGGATAGTCCGGCCAACACAATCTTTGGCGTATTTCCCGCTTTTGAAGGTGAGCGCAAGCTGATCGTTGTCTGCTAACCAGTTAGTTCCCCACATGTCTCCCGTTAGTGTTTGCCATTCGAGAAATTCACATCGCTCGTCCTGGTTTGGTTCCCAAAGTAAGTAGCTTCCGTCACGAAGTTGGCATCCTCCGGATCGGTAGTCGCAGTGTTCAACCCATCCAGCCATTGATTCCATGCTGTCAGTGCTGTGTCGTTTGTAGACGAATGCCTCGTACATAAAACAATTCGTGGCAGTGTAAGTGTGCTAATAACAGCAGTGCATTCCTCCCCCGGACCATTCGTAGTTTACCTTGTTGTCAGTCTGATATAAGCCACCCCGTAAGGTGAGAGGTCCAGCGTCGCACTGGTGGAATCTTCGCATAGATTCGCATTCGGTTCCTGTTACTCTTAGATCATGCTTTTCTTCCTTTTTTAAGTGATGAGTCGCGAAAAAGTATGTGAACGTTTGGACTGTCTGCTTTACAACGGTACATTTCCACGCCTTTGATTTGTATTTCACATAGTTCCTTTTATAGAGAGTAAGCTCTACTGTTTCTAGGTCTCGTCGAGCGGGATTTGTTGCTGAACTGCACTGTAGTCGTCCTGGTAGTCGCCATAAGGCTCGCCCTTGCTCGGTTTGGCAGACCATCGGTCCGCTTGCCATTTCATTGATGCTTCGAACAGACGTGACAGGGGTTATTAGGCAGGCAGCAATAAGTAGTAACAGTAGTAGTTTTGGGAGATAGCAGCCTATGAATTTGACCAGTGGTAGATCTGAACCTTTTGGTCGTTCCATTTCCTTGTGAGCGTTATGAATCTTTGTTTGTTGGCTTCGTTTCTTCTGTCGAGGTTTCATTCTCACGGACTTGTTATCGCTAATTTTCTCGGTGTGCTCAGGTTCGTTGTCTAGCACTGGCGTTGCATTCGCGGTAGTGATCACATCAGGTGTTTTTGTATCTTCCGCGTGATCATTATCTCTGCTGGACTGATTATCAGTCGGTGTAGGCAAGACATCTATGCTTCCCGCGAAGTCAGAGTATTGGTTTCTTAATAGCTCCTCATTCTGTTCTGTAAGCATCTTGATTGTTTCCTGTAAATCTGTAACGTCTGTTGGAGCTGCATCATTCTGTATGTACTCCGTAGTGTTCGTACTGACAGCGTAGGCACGTGGATTTGTTTGATTGCGTGACGCTCCAGTTTACCGGTTTGTACGATTGACACCATTATTGTGCCAGCTTGGTTGGTTAGCCTGGTTTTGGCGCCAGTTGGTAGTGCTACTGTTAGATCCTTGTGCCTCTCGGTCGCGTTTTCGTTTTCGGCAGTTAATAACAAAATGACCTGGTTTTTTTATAATAGTGGCAGATAATACGGCTGTCGGTAGTCCAGCGCCGGTCGGTTGACCGAAAATTGGGTGCTCGTCCTTGCTGAGGTCGTTGAGATGGAGCTTGTGGCCTCTCCATCAAACCGAGGACATAGCCGCTTTGGCGTTGTTGATCCATGGTGAGTTTCTGTAGTTTGTCGCTGATTTCTTTGTATGCTTCTTTGCAAGCCTCTGAATTAGTGGTTTTTCCGGTGGCTACGGCTTCTACTTGGCCGGAAGGTACAGTGCCTGAGGGGCTTAAACCGGCTGTTAGATATTCCCCTGCTTCAATGAGCTTGGCGTATTTAAGTGCATCTTCGAAGGTCTTAGGTTCTTTGCCCATGACTAGACGACCATAGTGTGGTAGGAGGCCGGCAATGAAGAATTCAAGGCATAGTTGTTCTTGATGGTCGGCGTCAAATGCGGGGTATGCTCCCTTCACTAGCTTCTTTATATTTGCTCCAAAATCTGAAACTCTTTCATGTGCTTGCTGTGTGCGTCAGTGGAGCTGAGCACTCTTAAAGCGAGCCATTTCTGCTGGTTCCAATGCGCTCTTTAACGCCTTTATTAACTGGTTGTAGTTAGCTTTGGTAGCTGAGTCTAAGGCAGCGTAAGTATCTCTTGCCTGGTCTTGTAGACAGACAGGCAGCATCCTTGCTTTATCGTGTAGAGCCCAATTATCTGCGGTTCCGATGATATCAAATGAATCTATGAATTCCTTCCAACTTTCGTGAGCCTGTCCAGAATATTTCAGTCCAAAAAGGCTGGTAACGCCGCTTAGTCCCGACATGGCTTGCTTCAGGCTGCCAGGAAGTGTCTGCAAGGCCATTTGAAGTTGGGCAAAATCTGGTACTTGTCCGCCTTGTTGCATTGGCGGCTGCGGAGACATTTGCTGCATAATTCTCTCTGTCTCTTCGACGTCCGAAGGATTGAAGCCTGAAAATGCTGTACTCGTACTGTCGTCGCTGTCTGAACTGGATTTATCAGACTTCAGTCTGGTAACTGTTGTATTGCTCGGGGTAAATCTTCCCGGATAGCTCTGAGTTTGATTGAGTCGATCGATCGACTGATTTATTCTGTTACTGATACTTCGAATTGTTTCCGAGAATTCGGTTGCTCTGGATATCTGGTACTCAGTCTGAGTAGATTGAGTTGAAGGTCCAGCTATTGGGCTATCGGGAGCTTCGGTTTTCACAAGTGTATCTGCGGGTTCCGACTTTAGCTGGGCGCCGTTTGCTTCAGTCGTACTGGGCGTTGATTCACTCTGGCTGTTAGTTCCCAAGTCCACGTTAGCGTATCTCGGTGGAACTTCCAAAAATGTAACCGATTATGTTACTGAATTGTAATTACGTACGAATTCTGTGACTATGAATTGTTTAGTCTAAATCTGAGTTAGCTAGAATTAAGAAAGAATTGTCTATAGCTCCGAATTGTTCAACTTGAATTATAATTAGTTGCGAATTATTCAGCGAGAGAATTGCTATTAGATCCGAATTAAGTAGTCTGGAATTACAGTTAGTCAGAATTGGAGAGAATAACAACGACTTAACTTAAAAGTTTTATTCGTCAGACTACTCTACTACTGTAAAATTACATCCCCTTTTATAGTCGACTAAATCCCTTTAGGGGATGTTTAGAGGTGAGTGAATTTGAAATTATTGTTAATAAAAAGAAAAAGTTTAGTATGGGTTATGCCGACTATGAAAGGGAATGCGTTACTAAGCGTAAACATTACGCGATTATTGTGTAATAATGTTGCAATTTTAAAGGCTCATACTAATGTAAGTTACTTACATAGCTAGAGGGTACAATGATGAAACGAGCAGTTAGAATGGATAAACAGTTAAAACAAGGTTACATTACTGTAACAGTAAATACAGTAAATATGTACGTAGTTCACAGTTTGCAGATTACAGATAACATAGTAACCAATCACCTAGACATCATTACGCACGTACGCACGCACGTACGTAATACGTACGCAATAAGGAAATAAGTATGAAAATATATATAAAGTTAATGTAAAAGTGTGTGTTTTTTAAGGTTTTGGTATATTGTAGATGTTTTTAGGTTTTTTGTTAAATTAAATAACATACATTTTGACCGTTTACGCTTCTTTACACGTATTACCCCTTCTGCCAACATATTCTTCACCTTTTCTTCTTCAATGAGTGCAGCTCTCGGAGGCCATCGCCGATACTTCTGCTTAATTGGCGTACCCGTCGTCTCGATGGCGTGGCTGACGCCTACAGTCATACCAATTGCAACATTGCCTGTTGGCAAACACGTCCACATTAATTCATTACATTAAATTTATTTTCATTTAAGTTTATATTTAAAAAGTTTTTTATCATTTTCTATAGTTTTGTTCGTCGTACAACTACAGGGCAAACATGCCAATAATTGTACTAGTGTAATTGGATTTCTAATGCATATGTAATGTAATACATATTCAGTAATGAGCCCTGGCCAACACACTGGATGGACAACTGAATAATCGGTGGATTCCACTTTACGCAGATTCCATAAATGCAGAAACGTTGCTTTGAAATTAATGCTGATGTCAAATCTCAAGTTTCCGTTGAAACACAATTGGCGCTTCCATTAACGCAGAAATGCCGACTGCCGCTAAATTTCAATACAACCATACAATTACTTTTATAAATTTTTCTTTATTTATTTGCAAAATCTTACTTATCTTACTCATTTTAACATATGTAGTTTTATAAAGATTTCCATCTGTCTTAAAAGTATTTAGCTCTTGGCTTTAAGATTTCATTTTCTGTTTCGGCAAATGTATCAATTACCAACTGACTTGCCAATTATTGTAGTGACTACATTGGACTAGCAGATAATACTGAATGTAGTGGCCTTCCTATTACAATGTGGTGTGGAATATTTCCTTGATTTGACTTAAAATTATACAAACTGAGTGTTAACTTGACAAATAATATCTTTAAAATTGTACTCTCGTGTAAAGTCCAAGGCAGGACATAGCTAATAACTCATCTCTTCAAAAATTGAGCGTGCAAAGGTTCAGTCTATCTTTTAGTTGGCTAGGATAAGTAGTGGTTAGTTGGGTCAGTCATGACCATGAGCACACTTGCGAACCTGAAATCTAAACAAATTATTCTTCTTTTGAGTTTTTTCCCCGTTCTAAAATTCTACAACAGCCGTATTCAAATTGCAGTTGAATTGCAGCTAAGGTAAAAGCTCAAATTCCAGTAACTTGAAATTCTCAAAATTTTGACAGCAAACGAACTCATGCTTACATGAATTATCTATTGTTAATTCTCTTATCACATGCGCATACTCTTGCTTGCTCTTCCCACCCCAGTCCAAATTTCGGTGAAAGTGGAAACCTCAGTTTTGCTCAATGCCGTTCTGCGTTACTGGAATCTTAAGTGGAATCCTGAGTAATCTATTTAATCGTGCGGTCAGTATGACTTTAAGTGCTACATAGTAGCGTTTATGAAAAGTAGCATTTTCTAAAAGTAAATGGTGATAACGCTGCCATATTTTTTGCGAACAGCCATGATTCAGTTAAAGCACAGGCCGTAATATTTAAGTAGATCTTGATTACCGTTTATTAGTTAACTACCTTTCTTATTTAAATATTTTAAGAAACTTGGCCTTTGTGATTCTTCTGGACTGTTCCAAGCCCGAGGAATTGTGGTCAACTTTAGAAAAATCATTGACAGCGGCAAAATCCGCAGTGATGGCTGCAACAAAATCCATAAACGAGGAGGATAGGGCACTAATGGAGGCGCAGGCGTGGGCAAGAGTTGGGGAAAATCATAAGGTTAGAAAATTCGTTCACCAACTAAAAACCTGTAAATGTAGGGACGATTGATATATTTATTTACTATTCCGAAAAATGTCTCAGTGATTTAACTTGCGCTTGCTACACCAGTGAACGTGCTACTTCCTTCAGTTTGGCCTGATAGCTATGATTCCTAAAACGTGGTTGTTCTATCTGTTTATTCCGCTTATACCTAGTAGAATTGTGCCTACTCACAGCCAGAAAACTCAAAAGTGGAAATATGCCTACTCACATTTACCATAACTAAGAAGGAGAATTGTGATTGCTACAAATCTAAAAGTGTAATTGTGCCTGCCTACTGTTACTAAATTTAATCGTAAGCTTAAGCATTACACTTTCATGTTTTCATTTTACCATTTAAGTTTACATATGCCCTTACAATATGAAATTAAAATAACTGCAAAGACAGGCACATAGCACACAAAAGAAGCATTATTAAACATGAGCCGATATTTTGACGGTTTAATAGGATCATCATAACTGTTATTTGCAATGGTTTTGCATAATAAAACTAGGAATTTAGAAATAAAATTGCAACTTTTAAAAATTAGTTTAAAATCTAATTTCTGCCATTTCCGAAACCATACACATTTCTACAAGCGAAAGCGCTCAAAAACAAAACCACATTTTCAAAAACTTCAATTCCTTTGTTACTCCGAATTAAGTCTAAAGATTTTAACTTCTCTTGAAGTTTCTTAGTAGTGTAGTCTTATCTGTAGTGTTTATCTTGCACAGTTCCACCAGGTATAAAAGGAGTAGGCACAATTCCACTTTTGAGTTTTGCAATTGCTGACATCAAAAGAGTAGGCACAGTTCCACTAGGCATAAGTGGAATACACGGGTGTATCTGTATACAATCTGAATACACACCCGTGCTTCGCCGAGGACAGAGTGGATTCGTCTTGGCAAACAGCATGAAAATTAAACCTGCTGGTACGTAAAATTTTGTCATTTTACAATTCGCTGCTGCGCCCTATTGTTCATTTGTACTGTATATTGACATTTTGTGTTTGTCACATTAATATTTAGGACAAGGATATGATTACGCCGTTTCCCTTGCCTCTCGTCATAATGTTGGGAATGTACGATAAGTTTCAGGTAATTGAATGGATAAAAAATTTCGGCTATTTCTCGTAATATATTCTGTGTAAGTCTATTCAATTCTATGTAACCAAATTCATTTTCCGCATTTTCTGTAAATATCAATCAAAGCCTACCAAGACAATGCTTATATATTAAGCTCTAATGCGATCAGTTCTGACTTTCAACGGTGTGCGTCTTTTTGTGTGCGGTGTCCCGGCTCAAACGCACAGATGGTCACTTTTTTGTTGTGGTTTTGATGGTGCATAACTCTCATTTCATTAATTTCTTTCCTTCTTACCAGGATATACTTTAAGGCTTAAGTAAGATACTTCAGCAGCGCAAAACACACAGAAGTGCCCACAATACATCATAACAAAGTTCAGGAAGAATCTTTCATTTACTGCATGATGTTTATAAACTTAGACATGAATATATAATAATAATAATAAATCATAATAAGCAGCATATTAATTAGCATAAATGAACATAGCCCTGTTTTCAGGATCTCGATAATGAAACAAAGCAAATCATTTGCAAAACAGCACGATTTGTTGCTCATAATCAGGGTGCGACTTTGCAGGTAATTCCGCTCGATGCTTTTATTCGTTTTATTTATTTAATATTTTTATTCTATCTTACACTGTCACTTTACCAGTTAAAATTGGTCGAGGTTAAGCATCAGCAAACAGAAGTTTGTGTGCTACTGTGCTAGTAAAGTTTATCAGTTGTGACATCAATATGTAGGTGAGTGACAAGGTGTTAGGGAACGACCACAAATATAGACCGACTGGACGGATGGCCCGATAGCTGCAGAGTAGACCACCAAAGACCTGAATGTTTCAGGTTTATTAGACTAATTTTGTCCAGCATACCTAGAAATTCATTTATTGGTTATGGAAGAGAGTATACCAATTCCATCTTCTTGTATCTTCTTCTTCTTCTTCATTTTCCTGGTGCAGGCTAAAAGCATATACTGAACTTCCGGACCAGATGTTACCAAAAGATATCCCGGTTACCCAATACCTTCACGAATAATAGGTTGATCTAGGGCTCATGCCAACTGATAGTAGAACTGATCAGCTGGTTTTATAGATGGCCGCTCTTGGGCTTGAGCTCGAGGGCATTTTAAGGGTGAATCCATGAGTACAACGTTGATTAGGTTCCAAAGAACAACAGGGAAGGCAGAAGCCATTTCCCACGCTTCCAGTAGTATCGACTACAGCATGACGGTGACTTCCAACCGGACGCGGATTTTTTAGTCCCCATTCCTTTTTCCCAGCCAATTCTTGGTCTATGCGACATCGCGGTTGGTTTACATTTGAATTTGAGTATATAATGTTACAAAATGTGTTCAGTTTTGTTTTGGAAAGACAAATCATTTTTCAAATTGTGAATAGATTACATTGTTGTAGTCATTCAGTGCTAAAATGGAAAATCTGATCATTCGCGGTCGAGCATGCCTGAGTTCCTTATTATTTGGAACAAATCCAAGGTCAGTTTTCTTTTAAATTGGTGTGTTCTAACCTTTCTACAAATTCTTTCTTTCTACAAATGTTCTACAAATGTTCTACAAATGTTCTACAAATTTTCTTACCTTTCTACAAATGCTTTTGATCGTGATTAAAATTTAATTTGTTTTAAATAAAATTTTATCTCAACAATACTTTAGATATGCAACATGGTCTGTTTTTGGTTGATATATGCTCACGTTTTGATTACCGGTTTTAAAAGCCTTAATATTATTGTAGAAAATTGTTTTAGTAAGGCACTTTCGGTTGATCCTTCAAAACCTTTACTGGTTCCATTTGGAATGGACAGTTTCGAAAGCATAGGTACTCCATAATTTGCAATTTTGTTGTGGGTTGAGCTACAACTTGTTAATTTACTTTAGTTTAAGCTATTATGACTTGATTAAATAAATTGCTGGCAGATGCAGTTTAATAAATTCAGCTGAATAGGTTGCCAGAAACTTGTGTATTCTGCTCCGACAAGACTCTGCGAGTGTGATGTTATATTCGTCGTATCTGCACATACTCCTCTGGCTTTTGAGAGGTTTCAGAATTTTTCGTGTAATCTTATTATTCCGTTAATCGTAAACTTTACCATATCACGAACCGTACCTACCTACTATTAGATTTGTAGGCGTTTCAACGAACGATAGATCGCATATGGCAACAGCATCGACACCGTGGGAATTTTGGAAAGCTTCCTACACGTCGGTGTTTCCACAGAAGGTAATACTGGAAAAATTGGGTTAACAATATCCTCACTGACAAGATCTGTAATGATCTTAAATGATATCTGGTAGTAAATAGGTTTTCATGTTTGGTTTTTGCGGTTATAGTTTTTCAAATCTGACCCTGGCTCTTGTTAGACGTCACTGTTTTCCCAATCAATTGATAAAATTTTAGCTATTGCGGCGAATTGTTCCAACGGGATTTTAATTGTATTTTTATTTCAGGAAGAAGCCACTTCAATACCCGAAGATCCTTCAAACGATCCACAATATGCTGAACAAACAGTTGATGCTATTAGAGAGCTCAAGAACCAGGAATTGGAAAGATATTTGAAATACAAGGAAACCTCTGCAAATGCTTAAGATTACTCTGTATTGTATTCACATTTATTAAACAATGTTTCCTTTTTAAGTGGTGTTTTAGCTAAAATCTCCCTGTTAAATACCATGTAAAACAGAAGTGTCAGAAAACACCAAACTTTTTATTAATTGCTTGTTCGAGTCCGGGTATGTTTGACTTTACAAACCACATTTGGCGCAAGACAGAGACAAGTTTGGTCAATGTCAATGATGGTAGACCTTTCGGCTACGTGCTCAAAACGAGCTCTCCGCAGCATCGCCTGCATGGGCACAGAAAGAATAAAATGTGAAACTTTAAAAAGGAAATGAATTGATTGAACTTATG
>JASAND010013989.1:0-18690 GCA_030248195.1 Trissonchulus latispiculum
CTCTACTTCAAAGCTCTTGATACCGAAAATTTGATGATACTTTTGCTCCTTCATTCGGCTATAATTCCATTGGTTAACTAATTGGTTTGATTCTGACAGAATTGAATCCGCATTGCCAAAAGACTTCAGATGATATATATATATATATATATATATATATATATATATATATATATATATATATATATATATATATATATATATATATATATATATATATATATATATATATATATATGTATAATTCCCCCTAAGCGAGGACGCCCAAATAACGCGTTCCTCCACGGCAGCGCCTAGGCTTACGCGAGAGCGTGTTAGGCTTACCGAGAGCGTGCTTTTACACGTCTAAGCCTAAGCCATTTTTTTAGCATAAGCTCAGTCTAATTAATTAAGCTAATTAGGAGTTAAAAAAATAATTTTACCTCGCATAGGCATTACTATCCGAGATCACTATCCGAGGAAACCTCGGATAGGCAGTCCCACGTGCATTCCCCATGTTAACTATCCGAGGATGCTTATCCGAGGATACCTCGGATAGGCACGCCCACGTGCATACGCAATGTTGAACATATATCTCGCATCGGCAATAATATATCCATATATATATATATATATATATATATATATATATATATATATATATATATATATATATATATATATATATATATATATATATATATATACATTGCTAGAATTGCTAGATTCCGGGATATAGGTGTACTTTTTTAGGACTTTTCCGGCATTATGTGGCATCCACATAGGCTTATGTGGACTTTTGTAAAATTCTGGCATTATGTGGATGTGATCGTGATCAGCAAACTTCGGCGATCAATATTAGCTATGTTTTATGATATAAGCTTATGTATAACGAATGGCTTAGGCTTAGACGTGTAAAAGCACGCTCTGTTCTAAGCCTGCGAGCTCTCTATAAAAGCACGCTCTAAGCTAAGCTAAAGCCCGGTTTATAATTGTCCGTTTGTCCGTTTGGGCGTTTGACCGTTTGGGCGTAGACTCAATTGAAATGAAGTTGTCCGTTTGTCCGTATGGAGTTGTCCGTTTGGGCGTAAGAAAAGTTGAGCAGTGTTGAACATTTTCTTACGCCCAAACGCCCAAACGGACAGACGGTCAAACGGACAAGTATAAACCGGGCTTTAGGCGTTTCCTTACTAAGCTTGACGAGATCTTCAAAATGAGGTATGTCCGGTGTTCAGAAAGCCACATAGCGCTATGTGGACTCCAAATAATGCCGGATTCTAGCGTATATATATATATATATATATATATATATATATATATATATATATATATATATATATATATATATATATATATATATATATATAAATGTTAAATATCAGCAACCCAGAAAGGTTGGAATCAGCGTAATAATCTACTCTCAACGTCCGGGGATGTGGCGCAGTGGTAGAGCGTTCTACTTCTTAAACCAAAGCTCGGCGGTTCGATCCCCGCCCTGGACACTTTTCTTCACATCTTTCAGATCCTGATTTCAACCTTTCACATTTGGCGACCGTACCGTGGCCTTACCGCTCTGAGGAGATGAAGTCGTTTGTGATGCCTGGGAATTGTGGAATTGCAGGTCCTTGAGATAATTGGTTTGGTATATGGTGGTCCTCGTGGTGCTAAGGGTTAATATGATGGTTAATGGTTCTTGTGTGATATAAAGGCTCCCGGCTTTGAAGAAGAAAGAATATGGCCTCGGGTTAGGAGGCAGCCGGGGAGCCGCCCTTAGACCACATGGTACTTGGATTTGAGGACCGACCAGCAATTCCTAGAAATTCGAGGCCGAATTTCAATTAGCAAGGGGAGTATGTTAAATATCAGCAACTTCGAAAGGTTGAAAATCAGTGCAATAAATCAATCTCAGCGTCCGGGGATGTGGCGCAGTGGTAGAGCGTTCTACTTCTTAAACCAAAGCTCGGCGGTTCGATCCCCGCCCTGGACACTTTTCTTCACATCTTTCAGATCCTGATTTCAACCTTTCACATTTGGCGACCGTGACAGGACGGAACATATATAGGACATGTATATAACGGAACATATAAAATAAATTAGCTTTCCTACGTTCTTAGCAGCTATAAATTACATTATTTTGTATCAAAACAATCGTCTTTGTCAGAGCATTGCAATTAAAAGTAACATTCCTTTTCTGTGAAAAGTTACCAAAGGTGACAAAATAATATACAACACCGGTCAACTGCAATGCAGTTCTGCATCTTTGCAAAAGGGAAACGTTCACACGTCCGGAAATGTTCGGAGGCTCCCTTTCCAGTTAACATGAATGGACTGCACATAAAGTGGACCAATCCCACCCCTCCTACATTCTATCCTGACTGCAACAAACAAAGACATCATTTTATTTATAATATATACAAAACACAAAATGCTAATGCACGGCTTATCAATCAACAATTAAAGCTCATAATGAGATCATTCTTCAAAAGCAACAAGTCCCTGTTCAGTAGGAACTTTCTTTCGTGCGTGGATAGAAATCTAAAATTTCATACATGCAAGATAATATATAGAATATATAAACAGGCAATATATTCACTGAAAACTTTTCTAAAAATCTTTAAAATTTCAGCACTGGCATATTTACTGTCTGCAGAAAGGAATCGTAATAGCTGCCATTCCTGGTCGTTATAATATGTAGATAGTGCCAGACTACATACGGTTGGTTATGACATTTAAAAACGCTTAAGATCATAGAAAAGTTGAATATTGCCCAATTTTACCCACAAATCCGTTTAGCTTTTCCACAGGCGATGACAACAGTATTGCTATCAGTACAAAAAGAGCTAACAGGAATTTCGAACCACACACGGCACAAAGTTAACATAATATATGCAACTATATATCAAACCGAGCATTATTTTTAACAGAACAAACAAAATATAGATGTATTTCCCAAAGTAGTGATACATCTAAGTATTTATTGACATGAAGTTTCAGCTCTAACCTGAGGTATGTAGAAGTATTTTGTGAACAAGTGATAATAAACGTACTCCTTCGCAAGAACCATAGACATCAATGACTAAAAGCAATGGTTCACAGGGCAGAAGATAAGCAGCCTCTGTGGCTGTCCCATTGATATAGAGCAGCAGTATGCCAGACTGGCTAACAGAAAGGCCAATACGATCGCCGACTTTGATACGATTCAGGTCAAACTCGTCATCCAGAGTACAAATCTAAAATTGGCAAAAGGAAACAACTAAAGAAGCCACTGAAGTTTTATGAGATTCGCTAATTTTTCAAGATACAAAATAGAAAGGAAACTTGTGCGTACAAACTGTTTTAAATTAACACACAAGTTTTACATGCTTTAGAACTGTGTAGCTACAAAATAGTTTGGAATTACAAAAGCAATGTGTAAGGAAACAAACACTGACCGGGACCAGATTTTTGTACACAGTTCTGGCTGTAATGATCCAGGATGGCGCAAATTTCAAGGATTGAGCAAACGTCAAAATAGACGCCGATTCTGTGATGGCTTTCTGAACTGTCACGTCAGAAGTTCGACCAACCACACAGCCAATAGAAATGTTACCAGTCCAGCTATCATTGACATGAGTTACTTCTACCTGAATTAAACGCAAAATAATAAAGTAAACGTTGAAAAACAGTTGGTGTGGATGGACAGCAGAGTTACGCTCGAAAAGGAAAAGAAATTTAGAATTTAGAAAATGCAGCTATCCTGACTTACTTCATAAACAGTCCCTCTTTTCATTGGCAATTTGTTGACCACTAAGGCATGATTGTACTTTCCAAGACGTTTGCACTGAGTCTTTTCCACACTAGTCATCTCAATGTTTTCACCACAAAATCCAGAAAAGCACCAATCTTCCTCTCCTGTTTGCTACAACAGAATACACATAAACACACAGTAACTTAAAAACAATGGAAAAAATGAATAAACAACTGACTAAGCAAAAAACAACTAAAAGGCCAGACAACAAAGTGCACATTTATCAGTACATAGAACAGTAACCAAGAGGAACAATTAGACATTATTACGATAAATCATAAAGTCAAATTTTGCATTACCTTCCCTACCCTACACCTCTAAATGCCATAAACTTAATTTAAACATTGAATCAAATAAACGTCGCATCCTATTATGATTCTTCGCATCACTACTGGATCCACATTTTCCGGAATGTGTTGATATATACTGTAAAGAAATTTACCGATTCTGATTGACTGAGACTAGATTGATGTAGACTAGGATTGTGACAGGCCAGAACCAAATCCACAGAGATCACGTCAGCCGTTCCGTACAGATCCACAACCACATAACAGGTCTCCAACTGAAATATTGGGCTGGAGAAAATAGAAATCAGGTAGGCAAAGATTCTTGCCAGAGAAAATTTAGAAAAAATTTCTTAAAATTTAAAATGTTTAATTTCTTAATAGAGTTAAATTTTTCAAAAGAAAAGGTTGGATGAATTCACTACACAATCGGTAGCTTAGCTCAAACAAAACAGGATTACATAACATTTCAGCAATAATTGAATACAGATTTAAGAACGATACTTGAAACAAAGGAAAACGCTGGAACAGCACCTGTTTGTATTGTGAAGTATCTAATGTCTTTATGGCTCCATAGTCCATGCCGTCCAAGCATAAATGCATCAATCCGGCTCCATCTCGTCGCAAGGTGATCACGGTTCCCACCTGAAAGAACCAGGGGTTGCTTTATGTTGAGAAAACTATGCAAACCCGAACATAAACAAATCAAACTACAAGACAGTGTATCGGCCTATTTCTGAAAAACAATAATCAGACATAAACCGCATTTATAACTGCGAGTGCTTGCATCACTGGTTACTCTATTTTACACAGAGAAACAATGAAAAACGCCTGCCTGCAGTCACCAAGGCAAACCGTTAGTCTGAAACAGGAGAGCCAATGGGCGTGGTGAGCGCTCTTACCCAGGGAGAACAATTCTCTGGAGCTCCTGTCTGAGTGTCCAAGGAGGACAGCCAGATCGGCTCTATCTGTGCTGTAACATAGCCAGAGGTTTTATCAAAACACCTCTGACTGCTGGCTTATTTTTAGGCCAAAATTTATGGGGGGGCGATATGGGGGGGGCTCAAAGTTCCCCCCCCCCCCCATCGGTGGGGGGGGGGGGCGGGAGGCTCACCAAACGTGGGGGGGCATATTTTTGGAAAAAATTTTGCAAATTTTTACGTTTTTTTGTGTAAAAATTGCCAAAAATCGCTAAAAAATGACTAATTTTAGGTGTTTTTTACGCTAAAAAAGCGAAAATTGCGTTAATTCCGGCGAAGCCGGAGACATTTTTGAAAATTTAGAGTAAAAATGGTGAAATCTGGTAATTTTTTGGCTTATGGGGGGTGGGAGGTAAAAATTTATGGGGGGGGGGCTTTTATGGGGGGGACCTCGAATGGGGGGGAGGAGGTTACCGAGTGGGGGGGCTCCCACCCCCCACCCCCAGTAAAAATAAGCCAGGACTGTGCTATGCACAGAAAGAGGACTGTAGTAGCCCGCGGATCTCCGTAGAGATACAAACAGCATTTCCATTAAGAAAATGATCCACGAAGGATGCAAGGATACAAGATCTCTCCTGTTTCGGACTAATGCAATGATTAATGCAATCACTAGCGTAGCCAGAAAAAAGTTCGGTGGAGGGAATGCAAAATTTTTTCGGGGGGTCTGGGGGGCCGAGCCCCCCAGAAACTGAGAAATTTTTCTATTTCGTGACCTTCGTGGAATTTTTACAGAGCATTCGTTGAAATTACAATAATATTTACGGCGCAGTGCGTGTTCATGCACCCAAATGATGCAGAAGGTGGTCAAAGTACACCAAATAGGGTAATTGGTACTGATATTTAAGTGCGAAACACGTATTATAATGGTATAATACACTTATTTCGCGCCGACGGCGCGAAAATTTTTTGCGAAATGGGCGTTTTACACATCGCTGGAAAAAATTCCTGAGGGGCAACACAATTTCGGAGGGGGGAATTCCCCCATTCCCCCCCCCCCTGGCTACGCGCCTAAATGCAATGCATTAATCCTAAAGAAATAATGTAAAACGCCTGCCTGCAGTCACTACGGCAAAGCCTTAGTCCGAAACAGGAGACAGCCAATGGGCGCGGTGAGCGCTCTTACCCAGGGAGAACTATTTCCGAAGTTTGCTTTATTGGGTTGCCGCTTTTTCAACAAAAAGGCAACCCTTTAACTTGGGTATGTCCGTTATTATTATTATTTCTTGCCGAATGTGTCCACCCCCAGATCTCGAGATTGGTAAGGGGTAGAGAGGTGGTTGATACCTCATTTTGAAGGGCTTGACGTGGAGGTTTGCATATCTCCTGGGCGACCCGGTACGACTCAGGGTGAAAGTACTCGATACGGTGATGCTGCAAATGGTAAAAATTGAAAGTTGTCCAATTGGGCTCATATGGGTATCATTCGAAAGCTCTCGTTGCGTAGATAAAAAGTTGTAATAGGGTCAAAGCACCAAAATCTACAGAAAATGAGTTACGGAGCCACGAAAGGGTCAAAAATGGCCAAAAACGGTCAAAATGGGTCAAAATTGAAAGTTGTCCGATTGGGTTGATATGGATATCATTCGAATGCTCTCGTTGCGTAGATAAAAAGTTGTAATAGGGCCAAAGTACCAAAATCTACAGAAAACGAGTTACGGGGTCTCAAAGGGTCAAAAATGGCCAAAACCGGCCAAAATGGGACAAAATTGAAAATTGTCGGATCCGATCGATACCGGTGTTATTCGAACGCTCTCGTTGCGTAGATAAAACGTTGTAATAGGGCCCAAGCACCAAACTGAACAGAAAATGAGTTACGGAGCCTCAAGGGGTCAAAAATGGCCAAAACCGGCCAAAATGGGTCAAAATTGAAACTTCTCGGATCGGGCTCATATTGCTATCATTCGAAAGCTCTCGTTGAGTAAATGAAAAAGTGTAATAGAGACAAAGTGTGAAAGTGTACAGAAATTGCGTTGTGGACAGGTTTGTGGAACAAAAAGTGCTCGATACTGTTATGCTGCAAAATGAGTCAAAATTGAAAGTAACAAAACCGTCCAGCATGGGTATCATTCGAAAGCTCTTGTTGCGTAGATAAAAAGTTGCAAGAGCCAAAGCTCCTAACTGCATGCAAACTGAGTTATGTCCCTTGATAAGAGGAAAAATGCCAGCGGCAACCCATTCATGCAAATAAGCTTGTTCTACATTACAGTAGGCACGAATGTTGTCTGTATAATTATTGTAGATTAAGTTAAAACGGCAGTATTATCTTATTATTTTATGTTATTATATAATTATGTTCTTAATACCGGTAACGAATCCAAAGATGGACAGTATCCATGCTGCAAGGGAGCGGAACCGAAATGGATATCCGAATCCACAAGGAACAAAGTCGGAGCGATGGCCGTCAGAGCGAAGATAGACTCCGGAAAGGTCGGACTGGATTCTAGGATCTCTGGAGAGGCCGCGGTTACGCCAATTCTAAGGCCTCCAGCCCAGGGCTTTCTGTTTGATTCCAGTTTTATCTAAAACCAAAAACATGGCTAATGACATATATATACTAAGCTCATATTATGGGGTGCTCTCCGAGCTACCCCATGATTCCTTCGTCGGCATGCGCCAAATTAAGTAAGATTAGGTACGGATTAGCTGAAGGCTAGCAGCAAAACACCAACGAGAACTTGAACCCAACCCTCAGCTAAGTTAGAGTTACTACTATTTTTATTTGGCAAAAACAATAATATAATCAGATAAGTATTTGAAGTTTGGTAGTTTAAAACTACTAATCAAGAAAGTTCTGACGGCTGAACTGGCATGCTCAAAAATTATTAATTCAGCATCACACCACACACCGTATCGAGTATCCAGTAAACAACACAAATTATATTGTTCTAGCATTGAGGATAACAGTAAAGCGACAACTAAAGCAAACTGCATAAATAGTGCGGAACCATTACAAAACAGCACTTACAGAATTAAATAACTACGTATGTGTCACATTTTAACAGGAATCCATGAATCGCATCTTTAAGAAATCTGATCACATGGAAATGCACGCTTTTTAAAATTCTTTCCTTTTCCTGCTTTATTCATACTATCATCTCAATCAAAGCATTACTAACTTCAAAGGATTCCCCCGGTTTCAAAGGATCCTTGCTGAAGACCAGACCATTCTTGTAGCCATTAAGACGACGAGCCAAACAACCGTCTCCAAGAACGGTCACACTGGAGCTGTGACACGTTTCACTGAGACAATGGAATGTATCTAGAAAGCAAATGCACAATCGAAATCAAAATATTCAAAACAAATAGTAGATAGATAATAAATAATTAATCTAGGCAGCAAATATGCTAAAATGAGAAGGAAAAGGTACAGTTTAATGCTGCAATTCAAATATTCCGCTGCTATCAAAAGTATGACAAAAATCACCTGCAGGAAGGGCGGGCAAACTATCCATAGACATTTCCAGGAAATCCGTTATACCGGCAGAATTTTTTCTTGCTGCTGCATCAACAACAGCTTGTCTTTTCTGTAGTGATGGAAGCATCGAAATCCGCGAGCAGCGGCCGTAAAGATCCACTACTCCATACACACCTAAACAACGCATATAATCAAAACTGAAACTGACAGTTACGAACAACGACCATTAATAGTGTCATCCCAACGCATTATCAGAATGAAGCGGAACTGAACGTATCACACCGAATGTAAATTCACAGAAATGATAAAAGCTAGTGGTCTTAACGCATAGGATGACAAATGTCTGGTAGGCAAGAGATGCCGCAAGCCTTGAGTTGTTCAGGAGTCTGTGTTCTTACGTAATGCCGATGAAGGGCTTGCCCCCCTCTCTTCCACAGATGTAGTGAACATTTGAGTTGTCGCTCCTGGCTTCGGCCTATGAATCCGGCGACAAGCACCGACACGCTATAACCTTCTGTAGGTTGGAGCTCTTTTCATGTCACTTTACCTTGAGTTCTTCACACTTTCAAACTTTACCCATACTTTTTACACATATACTTCCTGAACCATAATTTTGCACTTCAGTGTATTGATCACAACCTTCTGATGACTACCGCACAGAGTGACATTACACTAAAACTAACATTATATTGCACAGTTTATGGTAAGCTAGATACGCAATGTATTGTAAAATTTACCCGCAGGAACACCGGTGAATGCCAGACCCATGTTTCGACCATTGTGCCAGTAATAGACTTTCCCATCGGAGTACCAAACAAGTCCGACCCAATCATTCAGGGAAACGGTTTCCAGATCAAAGGCAAAATTGTCGAAAACAGTCAGCCCAGAAATGATCAGAGAGCGTCCGCTAAAACAATGTGATATTAAATAAGTAAATTCAAAGTTTCTTTATTTAAATAGGCTTAATTCTTTAATTTTGTTTTATTCTGTGCATTATTTTCACACCCTGCAAAGCCTAGATTGCTAAGCCTGCATTGTTTTCCGGTTAAGTCAAATGCAGCAAGAAGAGAGCACAGCTTTCTCTCGCCTCCAACTACCATACACTTACATGCCAGTTTCTGGTAGCTATCATATTGATCTACCTCTGCACTAAGCAACGTTAGTTTTAGTTTCTTGGCGACTCGGAACGCAGATACTTTCCTTACAGTGCTCAGCTTTCAACTGGATGCTAGATCATAGACTAAGGGTAAACCATAATATGCTTAACAGGTAAAACAGAACAGTTTTTAATTCGTAACATTTCACTATTCTTTTAAATAAAATATTCATGTCTCATTATCATTGGACAATCATTACTAAATATATAAGACTATAGTACTAGAATTTAACTCATAAATTGTGCAATGTAATTAAGCAATAAGCAGTTCAGGACAAGCTGCAATTACCAAATCAACACAAATACTACTTCTGTCCTGGGGAATGATAGCTTTTGGAGTATTTTTGTGGATCTCAGAGCCTTACAGTCGCTATGCTATGTCGTCATTAAAAAGTTACAATGCTTAGAAGTAATTCTGTGAAAGTAAATGTAAATTAATTAAATTAAATAAAAATAACACCATGCATAAAGCTTAAACTTCATTAAAGTCCCGCAAAACATAAATTTAGAGAATAGTTGCTGACAAGAAGCCACACTGATCTACATACAACAGAGAACATGGGCGTGGTTTACGAGTCACTTCAGAGAACACCGAAATTCGAGAGCTGCTGCTGCTGTTGCTGCAATCCTTTTGAAGCCAACTATAAATGCCTTGCAGTTTTCTTCCGGGTTTTGACACTAGTAAGTATACATGAATGTATCGTTGGCATAGTTTCACTAGATGGAGGAAAATGGTGCGACCTCCCCACATTCTAGGAGCCTGCCCCTTGAAAAGCCTCAACATACCGACATTTCCTTACCTCTCCATGCCGATACCCCGAAAATTACCACTTTTGATTTTCAGATATTTTTCTTAGTTTTCACTTATCTTCACAAATTTTCAAAAATACTTCCGACTTGACGGATTTTAAGAAATTTTCGCTTCACTATTTACCTTTAGAATACTTAAATTTAGCTATGCCAATATTGGCAATTTTCACTTCTACACTGAAAATGTTGCAAAAAATCCTTCCTCCATCAAGCCTCTTAAATTTCCAAGAAAAATATGAAAGTTAAGACGGTTTCAGTTTTTTTTGATGAAAGCTCACCCAGCCACATATTTAAGTAGATCGCATTAGTATGTGCTGTTACTAGTAGTAGTAAGCCATGTAAAAAATCTTAATTAACTTTGATTTAAAATATCCGATAGTCGTACATTTTACCTGTAAAGGTAAAATGCTTCACCATACAGGAAAAAATTCCAAAAAAACCACTCTTGGAACTATTTTAGATAACCCTGTTTGCAGCAATTTCACTAACAGTAACCGGACTGATGTTCATTGCTGAAG
The DNA here is from genome assembly GCA_030248195.1 of Trissonchulus latispiculum. Taxonomy (NCBI): domain Eukaryota; kingdom Metazoa; phylum Nematoda; class Enoplea; order Enoplida; family Ironidae; genus Trissonchulus; species Trissonchulus latispiculum. Next base: position 10,930 of record JASAND010013989.1, read on the forward strand.
ATTACAACGGTAATTCCTTTGTGGATACCAACTTAGCCATCACTGACTGGGGCGGTGAATACTTGGATGGAAAGGAAGCCGGTCTATACGTCTGTGTGGTCATTGAAGCAATACTTCTTATGGCTAGTATCTACCTACTATACAGAGGAATTGTGCACAAGAAAGGAAATACCAAAATGAATCCAATGAAATCGGTAATTCGTTAATTTCAAAAATTCGAAGAAATTTTATGGTTTTATACACACTAATATAAATCCACTCTATCTCTTGGTGACAGGCAGATACAGACACAGGAAGAGAAATCTAGGAGGCCGACAACTGGTGGTCGGAGGTCAGAAGAATTTAAATTTTCCCGGAGTCGAATTCCTTAAAAATTTTCATAAAAATCGGAGAAAGAAAGGGTGAGGATAACCAATTAAACATACTCCAACAGACGCAAAGGCACGTAGCTGATTTCCATATTGCTAGCTACAAGCGTACGAAAGGTTACCTCACCTTAAAACACCTGTAACTACTGTTTCAACCGTGCTTAAAGTATATAATGTCAGTGTTTGTCAGTCAGTCTACAAAGTTTTCAAAATATGACCCATAACATCATCGCTACACTGTATAAGATTCATCAAACAATAGGATTCTGAAGTGACAATTTCATTTCTCACATTACATCTGACTTTCACACCCATGTTAGCTTGAGGACACCACAGTGTACCTCGTCCTGGATCATGTGTTTGTCCGCGTTGTGCATTATTAATTCATTGTCCCTTCAGTTTGGATATGAACTCCTTCTAGCTTTGCGACTGTAACCTCGGTAGCTCAGTTGGCATAGCGTCAGAGCGTTAATCCGAAAGTCGTGGGTTCGAGTCCCACCCGAGGCCCGAATTTTTCGGGTCTCAGGTGCTGAAGTGACAATTTCATTTCTTACATTTTAACTAGCATGAAAATACGTAGGTTTCCTTAGTCAGGGCTTAGCATATTTGGTTAGAGGCCCAAAAATGCTGCTGCGGTCGTACGAAGCGAACACGAATCGGAGAGACGAAGGTCACGGATAGAAACATACACAAGGCACACATACGTTTATGATTAAACTAAACTGCCAAACCAGTAGTAACGTCGAAGCCATCGATTCAATGTAAAAGCTGCACTACTCATTTCCATTAAATTGACTCTCTCAAAAACGGAGAGGACCCATCCTGGCCTCATAAGCTTTATATATACGTTAAGCAAGCACTTTCTTGAGTTAATCAATTGATTTAATATTAGGATCTCTAGGCTAATTTGATTTCAGGACATGATAGTTCTATGGGTATGCCTGGTACTGGGTGTAATTGCCTTCGGATTATTGGCCTGGTATTCTGCCTGCTTTGATGGACCATTTAAGCAGAAGGCCTGGGACTCAGCGGGATTCTGCACTGTGGTGGGATGGGGAGTTGGCTCGGTACGAAACGGTTCTATTAGGGTTAATCTTATAAATCATAGTTTATGAAAATGATTAAACTAACCTAACCAATCATTATAGAATACAAATTTAAAATATATACAAATTCTTAATATTTGGCTGGAATCGACTCCCGTTTCAGAAAGATTATCGAATAAACAAAGTCTATATATTCTATATATGTTAAGTCTAACACTTTCAATAATACACTGTTATGATTTATGACCGACAAATGCCAAATAACAAATGAACTAATGAAACAATAATGAACAAAACAAAACAATGTGTCTAACTAAAAAAACTTGTTTGCTACCTAGAAATTGCAACCCACTGTTTGCTTCACCAGCAAACAAATCTTAGCACCAACTTCTAAGCAAGCACTGACTCAACTTGGTTTTAGTTAGAAAAAAAGGATTCTTGAACAAAGTTACCAGATATCTAAATAAAACCAAGTCGAGTCAGTGCTTGCTCAGAAATTGGTTCTAAGATTTGTTTGCTGGTGAAGCAGAGTGGATTGCAATTTCTAGGTTGCAAACAAATTTTTTAGTTAGACACATTGTCTTGTTTTGTTAACATTATTTGGCATTTGTCGGTCATAAATCATAATAGTGTATAATGTATTGAAAATAAATGAAGACATTTATTTTCAGCTCTGTCTGGCCCTGACAATTGGATCCATCGGATTTGACGCTGTGATCACAACCATGTACGGAATTGGTGGACCGTATTTTCAATAACTCAAACAACAACGCTTTCCTTCACAAAACATACTATATAGTTGCACAAAAATAATTTTGTTGAATTATACCAATCTCGTTTTAGGATCAACTTATGAGGACTAACAACTACAGAATACTTACGGATATTTTCATATTACACTAACCAAGAGTACATAATGATGAGTATGACAAGCGTCACACTCTATGCAGTGAAGGCCAAAACTATGCTATGCGCGCTATCGGCTGACCCCCCCCCCCCCACGAATTGACCCCCTCTCACACCGCCCCTATATGGGTACGTGGTCCAAACGGGGGTCACTCACTGCTTTGCATAATTACACGCTGAAATTAACAAGGGCCCAATTTGGGGAGGGGGTTTAGGCGTGTATGTTTAACACTTGTATGTAGAAAACATGCTAATAGAGTGAGTGACCCCCGTTTGGAACTATGTACCCATATAGGGGCGGCGTAAGAGAGGGTCAATTCGTGGGGGGGGGGTCAGCCGATAGCGCGCATAGCATAGTTTTGGCCTTCACTGCATAGAGTGTGACGCTTGTCATACTCTTATCATTATGTACTCTTGCACTAACTAATATAGATAAAAAACCATTGTATTACTGTAGTTGCAAACTGTAATGTGATATTTTGTAATCTACTTGTACTGACAATGCTAAGGCAGGCACACACATGAGCATAATTTATTTTAAACTAAGCAGAAGTGCTTCTTTGTGAGCACATATCATCTTAAAATTAGCTCTTTTACATAGATCTTTTAACTCCTCAGGAATTATATCACCTATGTCCTAACTAAATTTGTTAGTTAAGATTTTTGAAATGAGCGCACAGACAAAGCCTGTTTTAGTGCCGCCGCTAAATACCGTCTTGTTAATGTGAATAAACATTTTGTTAGTTTGTTAGCGCAAACGTTCATGCACATATTCATAAATTTCTACGAAATACCTAGAGAAAACACTAAATACCTCAGTAACCATACTCGGCAAGTCATTTCAGTCAAAGTACTAGGCAAAACCAAATTATCCGGCTGAACTGACGTCAAGCCTAAAACGAAGCATTGAATCTCTTAAAACTAGGAAGAGCTAGTTTCAGTGGATCATTAACATCACACAACTATGGCTACCACAATCATAACGTTTTAGAAGGCCAGGAAATATTCACAAATGTCAGCCAATAAACTGGCATTAGAAATAGTCAGAAGATTGATTATTAAACATGCACACGCCATGATGACTGAGCAAAATGCTGCCTTTATGATTTTACCTTGCAAAGAAACCTAATGTCCAAAGAATTTTAAGACAAATTAGAAACAACTAACTAATACCAAGAGTCCATGATTTTCTCGTATGTATTAGAAGAAGAGTAAGCCACTAGAGGGCTCCTCTTCTTGGCATTGTGTAACGGTGCTCCGACCACAAAACACGAATGGTCCCCCGTTTGGGGGGGAGGGGGTGGGGGTCGACAAGCATACCCCCTTCCCGTTTGGTGAGGGGTATGCAAAAGAGGTCCCCGTTTGGTGGGGGGGTGGGCAGAATGGGGTCCCCGGTTTGGGGGGGGGCGCTCAAGCTGGCTAAGTTTTGCTCATTGTGCTTGACTGGGGGCGCCCCCCCCCCCCAAACGGGTACAACATTTTGTGCCCCCCCAAACGGGGACCTCTTTCAGCGACCCCCCCAAACGGGGACCCATTTTCGAATAGAACAAACACTACTGTAGTCCTCTGCTCTACCCCCCCCCCACAGGAGTCGAAATGGTAAGAGAGGCCCCCGATTTAGTGGTCAGAGCCATGGGCGCACCCAGGGGGGTCCGGGGGTTCCGACTCCTCCCTTTTTGTCCGCCCCCCCCCGGAAATTTTTGGGGAGAAAGCAAAAATTGAGCTATTTTTATTGCATAAAATTAAAAATTAAGAAAATTTTTCGCGCCTCGGCGCTATTATATCTCAATTTTTAAAATTTTCGTCGCCAGCGGATGGTTTTCTATCCTTATTTTAAAAAATGTTGTGGCAGCGACGCTATTTTGTTTCAACTTTAAAATTTTTTGTGCCTGTGGTGCTATTGTAGCTTAAGGTTTTAGCTTTTTTAGTTTTTGTATATATATAGTTTAAGGTACTTTTCTATCTCGATTTTTATAATTTTTCTCGCCTGCGGCGCGTTTCTAACCCAGTTATTACAATTTTTCTCGCCTGCGGCGCTTTTCTAACTGAATTTTCAAAAATTTTCGGGTATTCGGGGCCTGTCTAACTGAATTTAAAAAATTTTCTCGCTTGCGGCGCTATTATGTATTAATAAATTTTACAATGTCTTGGCGCCTGCTTCGCTTTTCTATTTTTCTATCTCCATTTTACTGAATTTCCGCGCCTGCGGCACTATTCTATCTCGATTTTAAGAATTTAAAATTTTAACAATCAATGCGCCTGGCAGAGCTTTTTATTCAAATCTTTTCAAGCTTTCCAATACAAATTTTGCCATTATGTCAAAGAATCTCTCAACTTGCTTTGAAATCTTTTTAAAGATTTCCATTACGGCTTTTTTGTCAAAATTTCAAAAATTTTCTCAACTTCTGCTAGCGACTAGTCCTCAACCTCGTCATTTTTGCTGCTCCCAAAATGAACTCTTTGTTGAAAACTTTGCCACCGCCACCCCCCGTCCCCCCCACGCGTAAACGTGTCAGGCGAAAGCAAAATTTTTTCCGGCTCGACCCCCCCCTTTTCAAAATCCTGGGTGCGCTCCTGGTCACAGCTCATAGTTTTTGCTCTTACAACAGAGAGCATGCCTAGGGGTGTTCTTATCGAAACGAACCACATACCTTATTATTACGTACGTATGCGTTTGTTTTGACACAACTAACCAATTTCCAAGAATCCAGTCCAACTGGACAGAATTTCGTCCACTCTAATGCGCCAGAGTTCCCCACTCTCCAGCGGGCGATTGGTGACAGCAATCGCGTCCTTGAACTCAGCCTGCGCCTGACGTCGACTCACACTGTAACCGTCCCCAGAAATCTTAGCGCGACTGCCACAGACCTCAAAGTGAAATCTAAACCAAATACTAACACTAGCATTAATAAGGAACCGCAGCCTTGGATCATTTTACCTACAGCAACGAGGAGCGCATGCACACAAGCGCTGGAATTTACATAAATCTTACAAAATAAATGTGCATGAACAAGAAAAAACGAAGCTAACAATTTGGTTTATCTACATTTCGTATGGCACTTTGTAGACAGCAATCAATCGGGAGTTCAGGTTATCGGTTAATAACGTAAAATAGTGTTTTTTCAAAAAGTTGCACACTTTCCAGCAAAATGATGTTATACCTAATTTCTGGTAGTTCACAAGCAGCACGTTCTGATGTTTCCTCCACTTCCTGTGCAACAGCGGTAGCAGGCGCTTCAGCTGATGAAGCTAAAATAAATATATAAATAAAATATATAATATAATAATATATAATAAACATATAATAAATCAATATAAAATAAACAAAACGTTAAGAAATGAATTCTGAATGTTAATTTATTGTTCCATGGTTTCATTTTCAAGAAAAACTGACTTTTTTTACGTAGTTTACAGAGCGCAAAAAATAAGCCAGGCAGAAAATGCATTAACAGTTGTGTTCCATACTCATGTCATAAATGACCAAGGGTTGGCAGATAACGCTAACCCAAATAAAGACAGTTCATGTAAGCACTGTTACCCCTGAATGGGCACAGCAAAATCAGACAAACAAATCCCAACAAGCTATGCACCTTTTTACCTAAACTTTGGTGTACAGAAATTTGAGAAGCTCTGCCATACAAGTCTACAACTCCATAAACCGGCTGAGGAATACCACAGGCAGCCAAGCCCTGATTTTGTCCGTTGACAAAGAATCGCAAGCTGGAGTCTGGAAACCGTTTCACGCCAATCACATCTCCAACCTGAACAAACCAACTTTATGAAATCCAGTTTGACTAAATCAGCACAATCCAGGTGAGCGCATCTGTAGAAACTCTTGGCGGACGGAATAGCACTTTACAACTGTTTGTACGTTGTTTGCTTGAGATGAATACGTTGAAGACTTTTTGAAATTACAGACAAATAACTAAAAGCTGCTTTTCACAGATTAATTCGGCAAAACGCCTGGATAAGAACAGTTTAACCAGCTGCAGATTAAATTATGTATCTGCTAAAAAGCTAGAAACACTAAAGTGGTCGCATTTAACAGATAACATGTCTATCAGCGCTAATAGTAGAACCTGAATAAGTTCCAGTGCCGAAGGATTTATTAAGTGTCGTTTCGAGGGCATTTCGTGTTATTCTAAACCGACAATATCACTCTTATCAAAACAAGCTAGAATAATGTTAGCTATGAAATTTGCATGAAGTCAGTAACAGTTTTAGTATTAGAAAGTAAAAATCACGAGACAATGTTGGAAAACAGATAGCGCTAACAAGGAAACACTTTCCGCAGAAGACATGTTTTGTTGAAAAAGTGAAGCAGACAAAGATTACCGCAATGCGACACAAATGTGAAACAAAATTGAAGTGCATAGAAATGCTAAACAAAAATCAAAGGATTAAATAGAGAATTAGCATAAACATACACCCAGCTGATCCAGCAAGTAGTCACCATAGGCATCCTCAATCACAGTCTCATTGTAGGTGATCCCATCCCCGGCCCACGTCCACACATTCCCGAAACTTTTCAAACAGGACAAGGAATGTGGAACTTCTGTCAGCAGTTCTGGACTAAAGCAGAGGTCGTTAAGACCGTGAAGATGATAACGAAATAATGAAAAACGCCTGCCGGCAGTCACTAGGACAAAGCTTTAGTCTGAAACAGGAGAGAGTCCATGGTCAATGGCGAGCCGAAAAAAGGCACAGCGCACATTGACTCTCTCCTGTTTCGGACTAAGGCTTTGCGAATTGAGTGACTGCGGGCAGGCACTTTTCATTATTTCTTTATGATTAATGCTTGTACCCTACGTGGATTCGCCTGCAGCCAACGTTTACCTAATTTTCTTGATACTAATGAAGATTAGGGTACATGTATGAAACATATAAAATTAGCTTAGCATTAAACCATTAAAGGATTTCATAAGAAAGATTACCGAAAAGTCACGTATCAGTGTTATCTCTGTATCTATACACCCAGAAGCAGTTATTCTGTGTTAGCTCTCTAAAATCCCCAAACGTTTTAAAACCTGCTGACACAATTCCAATCCGAAAAAATATCTGGACTGAGGTAGCCAATTCTAACAGAGGAAAAACAGATTAAGAAATAAAGTTTATTAAATGTTACTTGACAGTTGTCACTCCAATTTCCAGGGATCCAGACCACTTTGAGACCAAAGCTTCCAGTTTAACCTCAAACGCTTCTCCTTCTTTCAGGGGTCTGTCAGTGAACAAAACCGCATTATCAAATTGGCCGCTGCTGCTAAAACAAAGAAAGTCACAAAAATAGAAAATGCCATTTTCCATAGCAACCTATATCGAAGTCTACAACCGTAAAAACGAAACAATGAGTGAACGTTACGGCAGCAATATTTACGTACCTCGAGCAGAAAGAGAAAAATTTGAAGAAAGCAAAAGTCCTAACAGAAAAAAAGACAACAGAA
>JASAND010013992.1:0-50646 GCA_030248195.1 Trissonchulus latispiculum
CTTTTATCAACAAAAATTGGAAATATATGTCCGTCGTTTTTAGTTCCCAAACTGTTGACTTCTAAAGTCTGACCAAAAAATGTAGGGAGCGAAATTGTTTTATGTATACTGAATTACCGGTACATTTTTGCTGCAGCAATGTATATATTTTCTGAACCGTCATGGCATGAACTTTCTTTTGGTTGAAAAAATTTTTTAAAAAATTAAAATTCATCAAAAGAAGCCGATTTTTTAAGTTTTGAGAGATTAGCAGAAGCCACGAACTGGACGTTCGGTGGAAAATTAGCCCATGTCCCAGACATTTCGAATCCCGAATATCAGCTCATTTCGTCACAAATTGCGATAGTTATTCAATTTTTTCGATTTTCAAAATCCTTTGATCTTTGCCGCTTATCCAACTTTGACTGGCTATTACTCGCGACTCACTCAATGAAAAATTTTTTATTTGGATTTTCAGGACCGCATACGTGTCAGCTTTCATGCGATATATGTGGTTTTTCAAAATTTGAAAATCGATTTTTGCGAAAAATACCACTTTGACCCAAAATTTCGACAATGCGATTCCAGCAAAAGTGGGTAAAAATGACTATCATAAAGTTTAATCTGAGCTGAGTCCAACGATATAAAGTTTTCGTAGCTACGACTTATATTGCACCCGCAACGAATTTTTAAACAATTTCGCTTTTTAGCCGGTTTTTGGCTAGTTTACACTATTTGCGGCAAATCAATGCACAATACAGCACAACTTGTCAGAAATCAGCTGAAATAGGAAATTGTTTAAAAATTCGTTGCTGGGGCAATTTAAGCCGTAGCCACGAAAACTTTATATATATCGTTGGATTCAGCTCAGATTAAGCTTTATGATAATGTCATTTTTATCCACTTTTGCTGGATTTGCATTGTCGAAATTTTGGGTCAAAAAGTGGTATTTTTCGCAAAAATCGATTTTCAAATTTTGAAAAACCACATATATCGCATGAAAGCTGACACGTATGCGGTCCTGAAAATCCAATTAAAATTTTTTTGCATTGAGTGAGTCGCGAGCAATAGCCAGTCAAAGTTGGAAAAGCGGCAAAGATCAAAGGATTTTGAAAATCGAAAAAATTGAATAACTATCGCTATTTTTGACGAAATGAGCTGATATTCGGGATTCAAAATGTCTGGAACATGGGCTAATTTTCCACCGAATGGCTAGTTCCTGGGTTCTACTGATCTTTCAAAACTTAAAAAAATCGGCTTCTTTTGATGAATTTTAGTTTTTAAAAAATTTTTTTCAACCAAAAGAAAGTTCATGCCATGACGGTTCAGGAAATATATACATTAAAGGGGCGGAAAATATATACATGGGCGGCGCAGCTTGGCCTTAGTGGTTGTCAGCTGGTGCAGTCAGTTGTTTGTACTGCCGCTACTACTGGGTTAGCTTTGCTAAGGTGACCTCTGCTTCTCGTAATGTCACTCCTTCGGGTCCGACCCAGTACTGAGAATTGTACCATTTCCCCTCCGGGTTCCGTCCGCAAAATCCTGGCATCTTTCTGCTAATGGTCGGCACCCGAATCCATTATGGTTAAAAATGGCGGAGGGACTCTGTGGTCCCGTCTGGGTGAAATTACCCCTTCTGTCCCTTGGCTCAGGGTATCACCGAGCCTTATAAGGACAGTTTTCCCAGTGGTTCCAGTATGGTTAAAATGGGGGAGAGACTCTGTGGTCCCGACTGGGCGAAATTACCCCTTCTGTCCCTTTGGTTCAGGGTATTAATATTACCGGGCCTTATAAGGACAGTTTTCCCAGTGGTTGAACGGTGATACTGTCTGCGTTGCCTTGTGTATATATATGCCCGGATCCCGGGATGTGGCTGCGCTGCTGCTCATGCAATTTACCCTGACATCTTTTGCTACAAGAGAACTGTCCAAGGAAGTCATCAGTGGTTTGAACTTGTATTGGATTTTGGTAAAAATGGGGGAGGGTCTCTGTGGACCCGTCTGGGTGCAATTACCCCTTCTGTCCTTTGGTTCAGGGTATTACCGGGCCTTATATGGACAGTTTTCCCAATGGGTGAATGGCTCGCTGTTTGCCCTGAATCTTCTTGTGTCCTTGGGGTAACTGCCGTGTAGCTGCAGCTGCTGCTGTTGCTGGTTACGTCTGGTTGAAGACAGCGGGAGTCTCGGGTATCTGTGGATCTATGCCTGGGGACATTATATACAATGGAGCCGGACGAACGCACCGCCAACTATTTTTACTGATCAGCCATGGCTGTCTTCATCTTAAAGTATCTTAAAGTAAGTATTGCTGCAGCAACAATGTACCGATAATTCAGTATAAACAAAACAATTTCGCTCCCTACATTTTTTGGTCAGACTTTAGAAATAGGCAAACAATTTTGCTCATTTCTAAAAATCGGCATCAGCAGTAATAATTTATGGACTTGTGAAAGTGGACAAGCCGTTTTGCCCATTTCCAAAATTCAGCATGGTATATAGCTTTTAATAGAGAAAGAGTAAGACAATAGCTCTTCCTAGTAGAATAAGCTTGTAATTGCTCTAAGCATGAAGGCCGAAATCCCGGTGGGTGGGGGCTTCTCACCGTGTAAGCATCAGCGCTGACAGTTTTCAAGCGCTGGACTTTTGCCAAATTAAATGGAATAGCTTGAGCTTGCAAAGTCGTGTAGTAATAATTTTTATATCATTATGTTGCGGGGACGATATTTTTTAACGGTATAAAAAGAATATGGTTCAATTCAGGCTGTCTTTTACAAAACCAGCAATAAAACATTTTTCCACGAAAATTCTAGGATTTTCATAATTTTGTCAAAATGCCTTACGTTGTTACACCATTTGCAAAAGATTTCCTGAACCTAAGCTAAGCACATAATTTTGATACCATTAAAAATATCTCGTTCTACGCAGCATGAAAAAATTATTGCTGTACGAGTTTGTTAGCTCAAGTTACAGTACTTAATTTGGAAAAAAATTGCACGTTTTTTAAAAATGTCAGCGTAGTTATGTTTACGTACTGAGAAGCCCCGCCCGAGATTTCGGCCTTAATGTTTAGCTGGATGGAAATGGAAAAGCTGAGTGTCTTACTCTTCCTTTCCTATTATAAACTCTTGGCATGGCTCTTGCCCAATTCTAGAATTGAGCAAAACTGCTTTCCTATTTCTGGAAATCTGCAGTTTTGGGAATTAGACACGACATGTATGTACAGTGTTCAGGTTTACTCCAAGTTTGCTCCAGTTTTACTATAAAATGGCTAAAATTAGTATATACAAACATTTTTGGTGGTATTAGGATGAACCTTAGTAGAACAAGTTAGGGTGGGCAAGCTGCGTGTGCTGGGTAAATTCATCCGTCTTACAGGACCTGAGGCTCCTGAGTTCCAGATTCCGGAGTTTAGCCGTACTGACCAAAGGACGAAAGCTGCCGACGCACATCTTTCAAAATTTTGGCAGTAGGAAACCTGAAACTGCATTAAAAATTCAACCAGAAAGCAGGATGCGAAAAGCGCGCCATAAACCGATTTTTCGGCGCCGAAAATTACTCCTCCAAACCTTCGCCTCCTGCACATGTGTAGTGGACGGACAGTGTGGTCTTTTTGTCTCAAATCAATCGATAGTCACGCACGCATTTATAACGTGTTATAACTAGCATATTTTTAACTCGCGCTAACTTGCACAGACGGCATTTTAGACACATAGTTCTTCTATTAGACAAATTGTTCCTCATCCCAGTAGCTATTGACTGCTACCCAGCTCGGTTATATTAGGAATAATTCAAGGTTGCGGTTTTAGGTTGGGTGGAAGATTAGCAAGCGAATGTGAAAATTTGTGATAATAAAAAATTATGTTACAGCTTAAGGCCTTAAGAAGCAGGCGAGAAAAAGCATATCTGATTTTTAAATTGATTTTGAACTCGATATATGTATACGAAAAGTTAAGTTGATGAATACCGATTCGGTCGTCCAAGCCGGGTACTCAGCAGAGTTATCGGTTGCCGTCGTTTTTCGATGGGAGATGTGTTTCGAACAGAAATTGTTTCTAATGTGGGAAAGCTAAGGTTGTTGTGAACCCGGACAGATCTCAATTGCAGATTTACTAAACTGAGCAGGTTTTTTGTTGCACTACATTTTATACGAACTTGTGATACCACCGTAAACAGTCTAACAGAGATGAAACCGTTTCACTGGGTCAGTTCGGGTCACTATATGGACCGGGCCAGGAGCTCTGACCCTGTATTTTTGGTTGGGGAAATTTTTTACTGTTAAGGTGGTGATTCCTTTTGGGCACATATTGTTGATTGACGGTTCAAATCAAGATGAAATTTGATGAAACTTCCCAAAATAAGTTCTTTTAGCATTCTAATACCCTCCGCGCAATCCCGCTTCAAAAGTTCGACGTCTCCGTTCAGGGTGGTTTTTGTCAATTTTTGACAGGTAGTTGCAGTACTGCTATGATTATATTCATTCGAAAGATCTTGTGGAGCTCTACATTTTTGCTTTTTGACGTACCTTTCTAGCTTTTCGCTATCGTGCAGGCCTGTTGCGGTTCCTATTTTTCCTTTTATTCCTATTTTTTGGAAAAGCCGGCGCAACAGCCCTGTATCGTGAGATATAGTCGATTTTCCTATTTTAGCGTTGAAAACTTGTCATTTTTGCAGAAATCAAATAATCCGCCATTTCTTGAGCTAAGCCGTAAAATTAAACTACGGGTGTCAATTTGAAGGTCTCGTCGAGACGGATTATCCGTAACATTATAATCTTCTAACTGCTACCCCATACGCTGCTATCATAGAAAATGTAGTTTTTGCAAAAGCATGACCAAATTTTTCCAACGATTGTGGAGCATTTATATACTATGCAAGCTAGATGGTTGCCACTTGTTGGACGTGTTTTACACTAAAATTCCCCAGGGACCCTTTTTTAGTTGTCACGATTGCTGCTTTCTAGTTAAAGTGGTCGCTTGCCAAACTTTGGAAAAGTAGGCAAAATCCAGGGTGCGCATACATTTTAGCTAATTTCTTTATAACGAAGAGCGATTTCATAATAACTAAAAAATGGTACCCAGCTATTCGATAGTGGAATCGAACGATGTGGCCGATGCTTCACGAAAAAATTTACTTTAGTCTGCAAAAAATCTGGAAAATTAAATTACTTCGAAAATGCAGTAAAATAATGTTCAAGAACTAAAGTTAGTTTCGTTGCAGTGTTTGTTTTTCCTCAAAAACGCGTGTAATTACACACTTTTTTCTGGAAAATAGCAAAAAAATTTTGGCGACTGTGTAACGTTACACCAAAATTTTGGACAAATTTTACCAAATGGTCGGAACTTTTTCCAATGCGCATTCATTTGTTTCCACATATTTACCGTTTCTGGGGGCTTCGCCCCCAGACCCCCCTATTGCACCATGTGTTACATTTTATTTTTGGTATATATTTAAGAATGCACATTATATTTGTTATATTTGTTCGTTCTTGTATTAAAAACGCGTCACACCAAAAATTTTCAGTTTATGAAGCAAAATTTGACTGGTTCCTTGCAAAGTTTTTGCGACAAAAGGCCTTTCAAAAAATTATGCTCCTTCGATGCACTGGTGTTTTTTTTCGTTCTATCAAGTCAAAACCAATATATAAGTGCAAATCATCGATGTATATAACTGCTCAATTTTTTAATTTTGTGGATCTGATTTATTGAAACTTCACCAAATACTGCTGTAAGTAAGATTTTTAAATTTTACTTATAAAGAAGCGACTTCTAAAAAAAGTCGGAAATAAAATTATGTACATGACGTGTTAAGCAAAACGCCAGTAAATTAAAAATTTTTAGGTAGTTAGTTACACACTTTTTTCCGAAAAATAGCAAAAAATTTTGGAGAGGTGTGTAACGTTACACATAAGCCGTCGGCGAAAAAAAACACTGTTTCGTTGTATTCATTAGAAAGAGCAAATGCTATATAAAAATGGCTTCTTAACTCCAAGTAATGTTTTAGTAATAATGGCTCAAAGTTGATGTCTCCACAAGGAATCGCCACCTTAAAGCATATTTTTTTAGAATTCTTATTAGCTTTTACAACCTGAAAACTTCAGTAATTACTCAAAAACTAGCAACGGGAATACATATAAAATAAATATATAATTAATCGTCTAATTTTTAGTGTAGTGTGTTCATAATGTTTGTAATGACGTGTCAAGCTTGGATCTAGTTCTGAAGCTATGATTGCATTGATTCTTCACTATAAACTTAAAAATTAGGACTTATATAGGCCCTGAGGCCACTAAAATCTTTATTTTAAAATTAAAATTTTCTATGCTCCATCTACTTGTACTGCAATTGATTTTTCACGTCTGCACTCGTTTTTGGGAAGAGTCAGTCGGACTGGGTGGATTTTAAATCTGAGTAATAAGGAAAATCTCAGCGGAATGATGTTCACAGATGCTGCTAGGTACGTACTTATGTAAAGCTCTATAATTAGAATTAAATGATGTACTGTGCTGGCTTTGGCAAAGGATTTTGTTCCAAACTGATTCATCAAGTTACGTAGTTCACTGCAGATTGCGTGCGAAATTGTGCAACTTAGTTTTGAATTACTTACAATATATACTTTCCAACGTTACTTTAACGAAATCAAAAATTTCGCCACTTGTCACATTTTAGCCGCCAAAAATAAGAAATATATGTAAGTATGTTTAATCATTCCAAGCTTAAATCTGAATTTCCAAAAATACCGGGTCAGGGGTGGACCGGGTATGGTCAGTAAATAGTGACCCTGTTTCATCTCTGCAGTCTAACGTAGAACGCCTCAACCAGATGAACATATTACCAAGAGTACATAATATAAGAGTAAGAAACTCTAACAGTAGCATGTACAAATCATGCTAGGTATGCTCGGTGTGTTAACTCCAGGGTATTTTTTACAGGGGGGGGGGCGGGCCTCCCCCCCGAAATTGACCTTCCCCCCCGAAAATGCCTTCCCCCCCCCGAAATCGCCCCCTCCCGGGATTTTTGCTTCCCCCCCCCCCGGGGATTTTTTGGAGGCCCACATTTTTGCCAAAAATAGGCCAATTTTCAAAAAATTTCCGGCTTCGCCGGAGATTTTTTCGAAAAAATAGCTATTTTTAGCTTAAATCCTGGCATTTTTGAGAACTTTGCGTTTCACCATGCAAAATACGCCAAAAAATACCAATTTTTGGCTATTTTTTGCAAAAAAATCGCCCCCCCCCCGAAAAGTTCTTCCCCCCCCCCGGGCCCGGGGGGAAAAATGCCTAAAAAATACCCTGAACTCGGGACCCCCCCCGAAACTTTCGGGAGGGGTCCCACTTTGCACTAATTACACGCTTTCATATAAGCGTGTGTCTGCCCGCTGATTGGCCCATTAGCCTAAGGCTTACTGTAGGTAATTTATTAGTTATTTTAATTAATTATATAATTATAACTTTAATTAGGGTAGTGCAATTAAAAAACTAATTCGACAACTTTGTAGCATTTTTTCGCTCTTTCTAATGATATAAAAATTGTTGCAGATTACATTCCTATGAATTTTTGTATTATGAAACAATTTTCATATCATTAGAAAGAGCAGAAAAAATGCTACAAAGTTGTCTAATTAGTTTTTTGATTGCATTACCCTAATTAAAGTTATAATTAATTAATTAAATAACTAATAAATTTACCTACAGTAAGCCTTAGGCTAATGGGCCAATCAGCGAGCAGACACACGCTTATATGGAAGCGTGTAATTAGTGCTAAGTGGGACCCCCCCCCCCCCCGAAGTTTCGGGAAGGGGGGGGTACCGACTTAACGCACCGAGCATACCTAGCATGATTTGTACGTGCTACTGTAAGAGTTTCTTACTCTTATATACTCTTGATATTACTAGATACTACAAAGGTCATGAACAGATCTGATTATCTTTAGAAGACTTCAGATTCGAGACTCGATTTCCAACTGACGTTGCATTGTTTCCTTGAGTAAGAAACTTAGGCTGCAGCTCCGCCGTTAATTATGAGTTAAAGATGAGGCGTTGAATTGGTTGGCCCGTCTACCTACTTGCTGGGGGTAGTGCACGTGAAAAACCCGAAGTCCTCAAGAGTAATGTGCGGAGTGGTGGTGGAAGGGCATCCCCCCACCCCTGGGATTAACCAGTACTATTGCAACAACGTGACCAACCTACCCCCTGCGAAGGTGTGCTGGATGCAAACGAGTTAAGTTCTTTTATTGGCCACACTTCCCTCGGCTTGCGACATTATCCCCCTCATCTGCGCTGAAGACCTGTAACGCCGAAAGGCGCTGTGCTCCCCTGCCACGCGCGCGAGCAGTCAATGGAGGAAGACAGCTCAGAGCCGAAAGGCTAGCCCGGGCCCCCTCCCTCTAGCCTCCCAATATGTGGAGTGCATCCAGGCAACATAGCGAGAGCCATACCAGATATCTCTGATGAGATGCAACATGGGGTCTATACCCCGAGTATAGGAAGATCCTGATCAGCCACCTAATTCGACGACGACGACGAGGGCCCCTTAACTGCTACCTTTACAGGAATTAGGGTTGGTTTTTTCCGATTTTTTTCGTTTTTTTCATTATTTCTTTTTTCCGGTCATCCCAGAATTAGTCATTGAGTTAAAAGTTGCGCTATTTCATGTTTCTGCACGCATATAAGCAGGTTTTACCATATTTAATAGCCCCGCAGGGCTAATGCAATTACACAAGCGATTATAAAGGTTCCAGTATTAGGCACAGGAATCAAATATTTTCAGCAAACGATGCTTTAAAGCAAACTACAGGCCATTTTTGCATACCTGGAGCCAGTTTCATAAAAATGTTCTCGAGTCTAGTAGCTAAACTACGCTGGAAGTTTTCGAGATCTGCAAGTCACATTGCAAGTCACGCGAAAAGTGCTCGAGTTCTCGAGTCAAGTTCTCTGGTCGATTTTGACCAGAGAAATTTTTGCCAACTTGAGACATACTCGAGAAATTTTTGTAAATTTAAATTTATAAATAGTTTCTTCCTGCTTCAATAATTTGCTCAGTTGACTAAATAAATCACCATAAAATTGTCCGGAGATATATTTACATATAATGTTTATTACAGAAGAAGTTGTTGTCACTGATACAGACAACTTGAGAACTCGAGAAGGTTCTTTATGAAACTAGCCCGTGGTCTGCGGTTTTCGCAGGTAACACATTTCGTAAAATAAACAAATCCAGTTGTTTTAACAGTTTTGGGTTGAACACTCCACTGGCATGAAATTATTAACTCTACCTAAACGATACTCAATCATATACGCCTTCAACAGCAAACAATATTAATTTCCAAAAATAACCGTGTTCATTAATATCACTTTATTATGTCAATAAACACAATTTTTGATACCTTCGGAAAAGGTTGCAAATAGTGCAAAATCGCCGGAAAAGTTCACAAAACATTATATCTCCATATTCCATGTAAAAAAACGTCCAAATAACATTAGGAATATTTTTGCATTTTTCCCTCCCATCGGAAAAATGGAAACAAAACGGAAAAACCTTTTTTCCAGTCTTTTGTTTTCCTCGCCCATCCCTAACAGGAAAAACATGATTTGTAATCCATGATTTGTAATCGGGAAAGGTCGATGCGAGGTCACGATGCCATTTCGGAAAGGTAGCTCATATAGATTCTACTAAATTTAAAATTGGTGGGCAAGCTGAGAGCAATTGATCCTTTCTCCCGGCGTTTTGAGCTGGTGGACAATCACGAAGTCATTTGAAATCCATTCGTTCAAGTTTTCCAAAATTTTACCTTCATAATGCGCAGACCAAGCGAAATCTTGTACGGAATAGCAGTGATGTATCCCTAAAAATTTCAGAACTGGGAAAAATTTTGTCGCGAAACGACCAGTAGATTTATCTTCTGCAAAATGTTAACATCTTCGAAGCAAATAGAGCACATTGTCCGGACGCTTTTACGCAAGCAAATGATGTGCGAGCAGGTCAAGGCGATCCCATAATCCCTTTAAAATGTAGTTGGTGTATATACTATTGACGTGCCAAAACTTTTGCTTCATCTGCACGTGGCATTGAAGGAAATTGGATGGGTCTAACTTTGCAAATTCGTTGAGGGGAATTTCCCTACATGGCCCTCCCATTGCTACTCCCCGGCGGTGTAAGATCATAACAAACAACATTCCATAAGTCTTTTGCATTAAGAAGAAGCGTAAGCCACTAGATGACTTCTCTACGTGGCATTGCGTAACGGTGCTCCGATCACAACACTCTAATGTTTCCCCGTTTGAGGGGGGAGGTGGACAAACATACATCCTCTCAGTTTGGAGGGAGGCGTTGCAAATTAATGGAGGTGCCCATGGGTGAGGAGTCGCCGAAAGTGGTCACCGTGGGAGAAATGCGCTGAAGCAGGCGAACATGACTCTATTTTAGTCTGGTGGATCTTTTTCGGTACTCAGATGAAACTACCATAATCCCTTGCTAGAGTTTCCCTCAAACGACGGGGGGTTTCTGCAATCTGATTTGTTGTTAGCGACCCCTCCCCAAACAGGGAGGGGGGTTTGCGGAGCCCCCCAACGGGGGAACACTGGCGTATTGTCGGCGGAACACCGTTACGCAATGCAAAGAAGATGAGCCCTCTAGTTTACTATATACTCTGCTTCTTAAATATTGTGCAATTATTCGAGGGCGGCAACCTCCACCATAATAATCCCCCGTCGTAAACTACTATATACCTCCCCCATAATCCAAAAAACTGCCAAATTTTACCATTTCTACCCTAACTTTTCCAAAACCGTTCCTTCCTTGGCTGGTTTTTTAAGGAATGTTAACATTTTTAGCTTAAAATGACTAAATTTTGCCAGGCTTTATCGATTTTTATCAGTTATTAGTTATTACGCATTTAACGTCGTAAAAATATGTTCACAAAAATTTGCTCATTCCCGATTTTCGGTGAATCCCCCATCGATGGGGGCAGTCTGGCATCTTATTTTAGGTTGATTTAGGTTGTTTTAGGTTAATACTACAATAACGTGTTGTCCTTGAAAGTTTTGGGTGATTCTTCCGTATACGCACACTTATATAACATTAAACTAATATGTGCTGAATGCAGCTACTTCCGTAGACGCACACTAGAATTTAGGGAATAATTCCGATAAGTCTTACGTTGAGTTGGAAAGGCATCTATGTACTCCATAGACGCACGTCGCACACTGAATCATAGATATAGCTGAACAGTTTTATTTAAGTCTAACCTTTGAAATTGGAAGAAAAAGGTATCATGGGGGAGCTCGGAGAGCCCCCCATAATATGAGCTATAAAGGCACTTTGCGGATTTTGAAAAGTGCTAATTAGGCATAACTAATAAACGGGAATGAATTAAGAGCTATTATTTACATTTTTGAAATCTCCAGGCCAAGAGCTTTCGAATGATATCAAACTTGCCCGGAAAAAATGAACTTTGAAAAAATCGACTTTCTCTTACGGGTTTGAAAGTGGGGGTTTTTTTTCTCTGTATTCAGCATGATTTTTGTCAATTTTGTGTTAACTCGATTTTTCGAACGGCCCATAGGAAAAATTTTTCTATTTTTTGAATATCTAGGCAATGGTACTTAGCAAGTTTATGTTTTTTTTCCGAATTTCGATCTGGTTCGATTTTTATAGATGGTCAAAAATGGAAAAAATAGCGTTTTTGGACACCTTCAAGCTGAAAAATTTCCGAAAATTTTAAAATAGTCTAAAAACGGGCAAAAACAGCGTTTTTCGGCCTTGGGGTGGTACCCATATATAGTAAATCGGGGTCGCTGAACACGATGAGCACAGTGCCGACACCGTATCTCGCCTGGTTCATCTGGTTCAACTGGTTCAAAGTTGAACCAGTTCCTGGTTCAAGCTACTGGAGACAGCTAGAAGGCTGAAATTTTGCATACAAAGGTTATTGGGCATGGGGAATTCGCTGGTGGTGTTACTTTGGTGATCCGACCCATGGCTGGCCAGATCTGGTTCAACTGGTTCAAAGTTGAACCAGGTCCTGGTTCAAGCAACTGGAGATAGCTAGAAGGCTGAAATTTTGCATACAAAGGTTATTGGGCATGGGGAATTCACTGGTGGTGTTACTTTGGTGATCCGACCCATGGCTGGCCAGATCTGGTTCAACTGGTTCAAAATTGAACCAGTTCCTGGTTCAAGCTGCTGGAGATAGTTGGAAGGCTGAAATTTTGCATACAAAGGTTATTGGGCATGGGGAATTCACTGGTGGTGTAACTTTGGTGATCCAACCCATGGCTGGCCAGATCTGGTTCAACTGGTTCAAAGTTGAACCAGGTCCTGGTTCAAGCAACTGGAGATAGCTAGAAGGCTGAAATTTTGCATACAAAGGTTATTGGGCATGGGGAATTCACTGGTGGTGTTACTTTGGTGATCCGACCCATGGCTGGCCAGATCTGGTTCAACTGGTTCAAAATGGAACCAGTTCCTGGTTCAAGCTGCTGGAGATAGTTGGAAGGCTGAAATTTTGCATACAAAGGTTATTGGGCATGGGGAATTCACTGGTGGTGTAACTTTGGTGATCCAACCCATGGCTGGCCAGATCTGGTTCAACTGGTTCAAAGTTGAACCAGGTCCTGGTTCAAGCAACTGGAGATAGCTAGAAGGCTGAGATTTTGCATAGAATGGTTATTGGGCATGGGGAATTCACCGGTGGTGTTACTTTGGCGATCCGACCCATGGCTGGCCAGATCTGGTTCAACTGGTTCAATGTTAAACAGTTGAACCAGGTCCTGGTTCAAGTTACTGGAGATAGCTGAAAGGCTGAAATCTTGCATACAAAGGTTATTGGGCATGGGGAATTCACTGGTGGTGCTACTTCGCTGATCTAACCCATGGCTGGCCAGATCTGGTTCAACTGGGTCATGGTTCAAGCTACTGGAGATAGCTGAAAGTCTGAAATTTTACATGCAAAGCTTATTGGGCATGGGGAATTCACAGGTGGAATTGATTGCTGCTGCCACAGCTATGGCAGCGTTCCCAAAAACTAGACGGAGGACAAGTAGGAAAAATGCTCCTTGCAGTCGCATGAAAAAGTTAATATGAGCTATGATGGTCAACATTTAACTGTGTCAAGGACAAGATTTAAAATGTTTAATATGAGCCAACATCTAAATAAGTAGAGGACAAGATGTAAACGGCTAATATGAGCCGCTACGTTTCTCTTGGGCTCATATTGACGCGACTAAAATGGCAAACATATATACAGTTTACGGTTGGCATATAAGCATCAGTGTTTATGAACGATTTGATTGGCTTGGGAATATATATATATATATATATATATATATATATATATATATATATATACAAGAATAAAAATGCTCCGGTGGAGCATGAAAAATGCAATATGGGTGACATTCGGTTGTAAATGGACAGAGGACTAGGTTTTAAAACGTTAATATGGGAGGGGCAGGTTGTAAATGCCATGAGGACTAGGTTAAAAGCGCACTAATATGGACCAGCTTCGCTGAACAACCCATATTCGCGAAAACTGTCCAGAGTTTCTATCGGTTGCTGCTTGCTGTTGCTATTGGCAGTTCTTCGGAAAATTGTACGACTTTTGTCAGCATGGCCTGCAAGTATATATTGTGGTCGTGCTCCCTATTATACAACGTAATAATACACGTCCATAATGTAAACTGCTTTTCGCATCAACTTAATACAAGATTATGCGCTAACATTGCAGAAAAAACACCTTGAACACCTTTCTACCAGAACTGCATTGTTTATTTGGAAAACGTAAGCTTTAATATTTCACAATCGTCCCGCTTGCTTTGAAAGCTGAAGAATGTAGATCTTACTCGTATGTCATGTGGAGTGGAGCATGAGTGACCGCGAATATGGGTTGTTCAGCGAAGCTGGTCCATATTAGTGCGCTTTTAACCTAGTCCTCATGGCATTTACAACCTGCCCCTCCCATATTAACGTTTTAAAACCTACTCCTCTGTCCATTTACAACCGAATGTCACCCATATTGCATTTTTCATGCTCCACCGGAGCATTTTTATTCTTGTCCTATTTCATTTTTAAGGTTCTCAGAAAATAGCAAAAACGTTAAAGCTGTATGAAAGAAGCTTTAAAAATTCCGCCAATCATTAATAGTCAACCGAAAGTACAGAACAAAGAAGCTTGAAAAGTTCCAAGTTCTTCCTTTTTCTCTATTTTGACAGAAATAGAAATCCAACATCCAGTAGCCATGGCTGCAATAGTTTTAGTTACTGTATATAGCATATAGCACTCAACTGCAGCGCAACCAAATTTAAGTGTTTTTGGCGAAATTTGAAAATTTGGCTTGAAATGGCACCATCTCAGATTTTGGCCACCTGGACCTCACATGGAAGGTCGAACCTAGGTACAATCTATACCAAATTAATCAGGAGGCTCTACTGAGCTAAGAAATGCATGAATTTTTAACTGTGCTGCTAATGGTTAGAAAAAATTTCATTTTGAAATTTTTTCCCGCACATGGGTTTTTTCCCGCCGAGTCTAGGTCACCCCCAGGTCGCACCACAGGCACTAGAGCCAAATTGCATACACCATCGTGAAGTTCGAGACATATCCTCTCTGAAACTGTAATCCGTTTTGGGCTAAGTCTTTCCAGTAGTTCAGGGTGACCCCCAAAGCTGACCCTGCCTGACCCCATGTTGGGACCAAAAATTCCAAAATTTTCAAAGTCCCAAAAAATTTGCTGAGAGGCAGTGGGAGCTACAGCCGCTAGGGTAGTTTTGGACGCTCTTTAAGATAGGCTATTAAAATCCGATCTAGCTCATATGGGTGACTCACACTGGCGATGGGTTTTTTCACGCATACGTATCGGATTGGGTTTTTCCCCGCCGCGCTATATATTTTGCCTCCTCCAAATTTGATTTTTCCGAACCGCACTCACCGCACCCAATACCGGCTACTCCCCCTAACAACCCTAAATTCGGCTACCTCCACCCACTCCTAACTTTTTCTCAAGGTATGGTTAGGGCCTGGGGAGTACTCCCGTAGTTTCCCTGGAACCATAGGTGTAACGGAGCTTTTGGGTGGGGGAAGGCTCTTCCCGACCCCCACGACCCCCTTCACGGATTTTTCTATTTTAATGTTTTCTATTTTAATGCCAAAAATCGCATTTTCAGCCCTTTTCTAATACCAAAAATGATTCAGCTATGAAGTGCAACTTACCTGTAGCTAGTTATAGGCCGTGCTGTACTTTAGCAGGACTCTACTGCAGCGCAACCAGATGCAAACTTTACTGCCAGAGAAGGAAACTCATACGGCACGATTTGCAATGCTCTGCCGCACTTGTGTGCAAAATTTCAGACAATTGCAAGTTTTCTGTAGTTAGTTATAGGCCGTGCTGTACTTCAGCAGCACTCTACTGCAGCGCAACCAGATGCAAACTTTACTGCCAGTGAAGGAAACTCATACGGCACGATTTGCAATGCTCCGCCGCACTTGTGTGCGAAATTTCAGACGATTGCAAGTTTTCTGTAGTTAGTTATAGGCCGTGCTGTACTTCTGCAGCACTCCACTGCAGCGCAACCACATAGTAACATCGTAATAAGTATACGAAACGTATCTATAATAGTTTGTCATGTCCTAAACTATCTGTATGCCGAATTTCAAATACCAGTGACGAATGAATAACTTGTTATCGACGGTGCTGTGTTTGGGGCAGCACATACAGCACGGTGGAAGCTAGAGAGTGCACCAACTAACATAGCTACAGTTCCCCCTTACTACAAACATGATTTTCGCCAAGTTTCATATGTTCAGCCGTTTACAGTAAGTCTACAGACAGCGTGCTATGGTTGTTGCATAGCAGTACAGCACGATAGCAGCACCGCACAGAGCTGCGACTATGCTCATCGTGTTCAGCGGCCCCGATAACCCTTATATGCGTCCCACTATATGGCCCAAAACAGCATATTTAGCCCTATTTTTGACTATTTTCTGTGGAGTTGGGACTTAGAAATTTTCCGAAAATGGCTATTTGGCCGGACCAACTTTGGGCCGGCCGTCAGAACGATCCTGGCCAGATATCAAAAATCGCCCTCGTTAGGACATATAAACCCTTCCGTAGATCCTTATGCAACAAACCACGTCTCTCTAGCGTCTTCCCTGAGTCCTGTAGCTTTGACAAAAAATTGGCCATTTTTGGCCATTTTAGCGCCAAGTCCACTTTTGGCCGGCCGTACAGGTGGCTGGCCGGGCCGGGCAGCGAAAAAATATCAAAAAGGTTCACTTCGGGGTATATACGTTCAGAAAAACCTAACTTCACCTGCTGAAAATGCCCAGATCGTTCTAACACTGCGACAGAAAATTGCATTTTTCCAAGCGTGACTTACACGGAAAAAAAAACAAACGGACTCAACTGGTCCGGAAGCGAAAATTTTCAAACTTGAAAATTTTGACCAAAACTATTTTGCGACTGCAGTATTCGTCGTGTAGATTCCAACGATAGCAAAATTATCTGATTTGGTTGAGTATTTAGCTGGCACGGAGCTCGATCAGGTGTCCAAGGGCCGCGCAGGGCCCTTCACACCCATGTTATAGGGGGTCGCTCTGGCGTCTCCTATAATATATATATATATATATATATATATATATATATATATATATATATATATATATATATATATATATATATATATATTGAATTAATGTGATGATTGCGATGATAACTTCAAATGTGATTTCTCAAGATTTCACAACATGTGTAAGTTCCACATTTTCGTTTCTTCATTAGATTGGAGTTCGGTTTCGTTTTGTTGACTTATATGGTGGCCTTAAATGTGTACCTTGGATGTAGCGGTGGAGAAGAAAACGTTTACGTACAGCTTTGCAAAATTAATGTTTATGCGTCGTTATTCATCCAAGCCATTTCAGTGTTGGATTAAAAGTAAGCAAAAGCTAAATGAGCGTCAATATGAGCCCAAGAGAAACGTAGCATATTAGCCGTTTACATCTTGTCCTCTACTTATTTAGATGTTGGCTCATATTAAACATTTTAAATCTTGTCCTTGACACATTTAAATGTTGACCGTCATAGCTCATATTAACTTTTTCATGCGACTGCAAGGAGCATTTTTCCTACTTGTAATTATAACACACGCATAATAATGCCTGCAAATACTATGCTAATCTACATAAAATTTATGTGCAGTACTAATTTTTCGAAATCGAGAAGCACTCGGATATTTTCTCTGCCCCCCCAAGCTTAAACCATTTTTGAACTCTCAGAACTTTGTGGATGAACTGATGCGGTAAACTTAGCATAGTGGTCGCGGTAAAACTATGAATTCTTAAATGACGAAGCTATAAGCAAGTGTTCTAGTTTCTTTAATTTTGTACGAAACTTTTGGTTAAAATATGTATACTATCATTTTTGTGAAGGTCGAATTTGTGGGCAATATTTTGAGCACATAACTTTTATTCTACGTAATTTCAAAAGCCAGGTTTAAATAAAATTGAACAATAATTTATTATTAATGATTGAGTATGTGTCTACGGAAATAGATACGTTTCCAATTCAGCGCAAGACTTACCTGAATTTTCCCCGAAAATTTGGTATGCGTCTACGGAAGTAGATGCATTGAATGCACTGTAGTTTTATATTAAGTGTGCGTGTACGTAAGAATTACCGGCTCTTATCATGAATAGCCCACATCACTCAAAATCCTTAAAACTTGATCAAATGATCTAAAATATGTTTTCGACTACGCTGACTACAAACATCTCAAAATTTTCCGATTTCGCGAAATTAGATTTTTTCGATTTCTAAGGGACACCAAAAAATTTTTTGTCTTCGATTTTGCTGAAAAGATGTATATATATATATATATATATGGGTTTTCGGGGTCGTAGAACACGAATCTGAAGTCCTTTTTTTGGATTCAGCTTTTTGTTAGCTCAGTATAAGCTTATGTACATCTTAAGTTTAAATCTTTACCTTATACTGAGCCGACGAAAAGCTGAATCGAAAAACGGACTACTGATTAGCGTTCTATGACCCCGAAAATTCCAATATACATCTTTTCAACAAATTCGAATTCAAAAAGTTTTTCGGTTTCCCTTAGTCCCCTCTTAGAAATCGAAAAAAATCGAATTTCACGAAATTGAAAAATTTTGCCGTATTTGAACTAAGCGTAGTCGAAAACATAGCCATACCAAATTTAAGCTCATTTGGTCAAGTTTTAAGGATTTCGAGTGGTGGGGGTAATCGAGATAAGACCCGAATTACCAAGGTTTTGCTTTATGGGTAATTCTATGCTTTTGTGTATTTTTATTTTAGTTTTATTTGTATATATATAATCCTCTCTGAATTTAGCCTTTCCTTTATGTCTAAATGGTGTCATTCTTCTCCGAGGATCCGCTGGTGGCAGCCATTGAACCCATGTTCCTGACAAAGGATCAGGCGCAAAAATTGTGCCACTATTGCATTCAGTTCGTCAAGAGTACCTCACGCTGTGGCAGCTGCGGCCATGCTAACTATTGCTCTTCCAAGTGCCAGAAGCAAGACTGGCCTCAGCATCGATTGGAGTGTAGTTACTTCGAACGAGCAAAATGGACCAATTTTAATACAAACCTTCTGGACAAGTTCAGTGAGTGTGGAAAATTTGTGGCTGAGCAAACACTTCAGTCCTACTTGGTCATGGTACTTAGACTATTCCTCCTACAGAAATCGGGTAGGTTAGCTGAAGCGAAGGGCTTTCGCTTTGGTCGACAGTTTCAGGATCTGCGTATGGGATCTAGGCTTGCCGTGCCTGAAATTTTGGACAAATTTTTGAAACTGTTAAAATCCATTTTTCCAACCTTAGACCCTTTGAGACAATCTCAAATTCGATTTTTGTATCACGCATTCCAGGTGGTCAAAGTGAACAGTCGATTTCTGTACCACTATTCTCAGAAAGGGGAGCCTGTAATTGTGGGTCGCTTTCTGGGCTTGGATACCCCCTGCTACGATCATTCCTGCAATCCAAACAGTCAGCTTTTTACCTTTGGACGCAAAGTTCACATCATTCCATTTCCTAATTCGGATTATTCCTTCTTAGACTACTATGGCTCAGTTACCGTGGACTATTTCGGCTGTAAAATCAGGCCGACACTGAGAAAGCAGATTGCTACTTATGTTTATGAGACAACCTGTAGCTGTTCTCACTGTACTTTTGCCAGCAAAGAAGAAGAGGCGAATCCTGACTCTGACATAACTGTATTTGATACAGTGTGCGGAAAGTGTACTTATACTGTTGAGAAAAACTTTACGCTTGGCATGTCCGGTCCTGTGCTGTGTTCCACCTGTGGCGAATATCCAACAACAGACGTGGACCTTCTAAACCGATGGGGACGGCTGGTTCAAACAGTTATGCTTAAAGGAAATCTTCCTCCCTTAGAAGATGGTTTTTATGATAGCATAGTGGTTCCGTCCCGAGATTTGGTTCCATTGAACACATATCCTCAGTGGCGACTACTTAGGACCATAGCTGAAGCCTGGGTGGTGAGCTGGAAGGGTCTGGGCGGTCAAGTTGTCGACAAACCTATGCTTTTGGAAATTTTTGGTTCTGCACTTAATTTTTCCTATTCAGGCTTTCATCCTTATAGATACTCTCTAGAGAATCTCTATCAGTTTCTGCTGGCTGCTTTTGTAGCCACAGCGGTGGGTCAATGGGATTTCGCGAATCTATATCTGAAGAAGATCAGGAAGATTGTTGATCAATATTTCGGTCAGTCTGGTGCTGCCTTTTCTGGTGATTCTGTTCTCCGACATCTCCGTCGTTCAATCTTCCTGCAGCGGCCAACCCTTGCTCTGGTTCCATGGTTTCAGTCAAAACCAGGTATGGGAGTGGTGGATTTGAAGACGATCGATTTGGTGTCACTGTTCCCATCATGTACCGTCAGTATTGATTAAACTATGGTTAAACTATGGTATCTTAGAGAGTAGGGGCTAAAAATTCAGAGGGACCTAAAAGAAAGGTCGCCTGATTTTTCTGAAATATTACAGCCTGTTAAAAACTAATTGTTGCAGTTTTTGCTTTTCGAATGTTGCAAGAGCCTTGCCTAAGATATTCAAACAAAGGACACAAATCTTCTATGAATGCTGAACAAGTTCTGAATATATAATTTAAAGAGTGGAAAATGGTGCTAACAATTGAAAATAATGGACAGGGGTTTTTATTTTGCGGTTTTTTATTTTTATGTTCTGAATAATTTTACACTAATATGGCTCGACTAATTGACTGTTTTACTGGATACATTTTACGTTTATCTCTATCTTTCTGCTTGTTTATGGCTTTTTTGGTTTTGGTGGATATATATATATATATTGTTTGGTTATACCTTTAAGGCTTCCCTGAATCTTGGACATATGTAATATTGAAGAATTCATCCTCAGTCTTTAGAGACATCTTTGATGGTCGGACAAGCCGTGGCTGTGGATTATCATTTAAAGTCACAATTTTTTCCAATATTGTTTACCCAGGATTTCAGTTACCCAGGAGTAATCGCTGGGTTTTCTTTAGTGGGGGGGGGGTTCCACCCGCTTTTTGGGTTCCCTCCACTCGACCGCTTCCCCCCCCACTCACTGTAAGCTGCCCAGAAGAAGATGCCAAGTTGTACGGGTTTTTGGTCACAATTTTTAAAAATTTTCCGGCTTCGCCGGGTAAACGTGATATGACCATGACATTTTTCGGTACACCCATACAGTATTCGTATTTTTTGGTCACAATTTATTGCTCTTGTCTTTGTTTAACTAACTACATTTTCCACTGTGAGGTTATTATACAAGGGTCTGTGTTGGTTTTTGATTTTTATGCAGCGGTTAGCTGGATAATCGGCTGTCTGTTACGTATGACATTAAATTTGATTTCTTCATACAATAATTCTGTAACACTGAAAAATATTTACTGAGCTTCCCAAAATAATTCAGAAAAAGTGGTAAGTGTGCAGTGTGCACAGTGTGCATTCCAAAGATTACGTCTTTGAATAAGGTAATATGGACGTAAGATATATACAGGTACAGGGAAAGATCTCTATTGGGAAATGTGTGTTACTTTGCATTTTGCAATATGTTTGGATTAATTATAATATAATACACCTCTTGTAATTTCGGTTTTATTGAATTGTCTGAATGTGCTGCTCATTTTCATTCTTTATTTAATTTAACCTTTAACCTTTATTTAACCTTTAACTATAAACTAAACGTAGCGTGGATGGATATGCATACTGATATATATATACATTTATAAACCGCGAATATGGGTTGTTCGGCGAAGCTGTGCCCATATTAATTCGCTCACAACCTAGTCCTCTTCTATTTTAGAACCTAGCCCCATATTAAGCATTTAAAAGACTAGTCCTCTTTTGATTTTGCAACCTCACCATCACCCATATTACTTTTTTCATGCTCCAGAGGAGCATTTTTGTTTCTTGTAATATAATACACCTCTTGTAATTTCGGTTTTATTGAATTGTCTGAATGTGCTGCTCATTTTCATTCTTTATTTATGCCAATGGTTGTTTTGCTTTCTTATTGTACGGATGAACTACAGTAGTGCACTGGGCTTATTCTAGGGAATTTTTCTTGGGGGGGCTCTTTGGGGGGGGGGGCCCTCAGGGGACTAGTCATTCTTGAGCGGGGGGGGCGAATATTTTTCAAAAAACATGCTAAAAATTGCGCTCTTTTTATACTAATCGCCAAAAAAGTTGGTTTTTAGTGCAAAAATAGCGCTTAAATAGAATAAATAAATCGACTAAAAATCTCCGGCGAAACCGGAAAATTTTTGAAAATTTGGCCTTCTGAGCGATTTTTTTCAGGACAAAAGTTGGTACCAAAAGTGTCACCCACTTTTTGGGGGGGAGCCTGGCTTATTTTTAGGCCAAAATTTAGGGGGGGGGCGATATGGGGGGGCTCAAAGTTGCCCCCCCCCCCAACGATGGGGGGGCTCACCAAAAGTGGGGGGGCATATTTTTGGAAAAAATTTTGCAAATTTTAACGTTTTTTGTGTAAAAATTGCCAAAAATCGCTAACAAATGACTAATTTTAGGTGTTTTTTACGCTAAAATAGCGAAAATTTTGTTAAAATTCCGGCGAAGCCGGAAAAATTTTTGAAAATTTAGGGTAAAAATGGTGAAATCTGGCAATTTTTTGGCTTATGGGGGGGGGAGGTAAAAATTTATGGGGGGGCTTTTATGGGGGGGGGACCTCGAATGGGGGGGGGAGGTTGCCGAGGGGGGGGGCCCCCACCCCCCCCCCCACAAAAAATAACCCAGGAGCTATTTTTGGGGAAGAAGGGTGTTTGTGGGGGTTCCACCACAGGTGGACAAGGAAATTCCCCCCCCCCCCCCCCTCGGCGAAGTCCTCCACAAGGGGTCGCAAAATTGCTCCCACAAGGGGTAAGAAAATTGTCCAAAAAATAGGTTTTACGACTAAAATTTCCAAAAATTTTCCGGCTTCGCCGGAATTTTTCACTTAAAATCACTATTTTTGCGAAAAAAACGTCCGAAAAAACGCGTTTTTGCTAAAAACAGCTGTTTTTTGTTAAAAATGGCAAAAATAGCTTAAAAATCGTCTTAAAAGGTACCCCTAAGAAACAACACTCTCACAAGGGGTACCCAAATTTGCTTCCACAAGTGTCAGTGATATTTGGCCTCCCGTTCAGGTATGGGTCCCACCCCCACTAGAATAAGCCTAGGTGGCATGTCAAGTGTAGTGTAGTTATGACGACCAATGGAAGTGCTGTTTAATTTTTGTATATCTGCTATTCGATGGTTTTATTCTGTGATTGGAATTTACATTTCGGCTAATAAACTGTTTATTGGTTTAGTTGAAGTTTTCTTGTTGTGGGCTATGTTTCTTATTTAGCAGGAACGTTTCAGTTATCCTGTCCCTTTAATTTTAAACTTTAACTGGTTTAGCTCTGCGAGCGATATGGTGTTGATCGAAGGTCTACTGAACTTTCTTAGGTACAAGCCAAGGGCTAGACTCCCTAGTATGCAGTGTGTATAATTAGTAGCAAGAGTTTTTAATCGTGTACATGAAACGGTCCTCAGCTTTCCAACGTTATGCGGCTTAAGCTCTAAGCTTGTTTCAGTCGTCTCGAAATTGCCCAAATTTGCGCAGGGGGACTTCCTTGATATGATCCGCAAATTGATTTTGATTTGTCTTTGAAACTGGTGTCGGACGATAAATGGACGTTTAAAAAGTAGTAGTTATAGGAGTATTATCAGTAGTAGCAAGAATGCATAATGCACTATTATTAAGAAGAAGAGCAAGCCTCTAGAGGGCTTCTCTTCTTGGCATTGCGTAACGGTGCTCCGCCCACAATACGCGTATGTTCCTCCGTTTGGGGGGGTCGACAAAATCGACAGCGCATACCCCCCTCCACCGGTTTTTTTGGGGAGGGGGGGGTAGCCAAAATGTGGTCCTCGTTTGGTGGGGGGGGGGTCTAGCAAAGGATTACAGTAGTTACAGCTTATTTCCAAAAGGGTCCCCGTTTAGGGGGGGGGGTCACAAAAAGCGGTCCCCGTTTGGGAGGCAGGGTCGCTAACAGCCAATCAGAATGAGCCAAGCCAGTCATAGCTAGTAGGACTCTCGCTTCGTCGCCTGAATGCTGTCCCACAATTGGAAGCTGGAACAGACACCTTGGCCGTTCGGCTCCGGTAGTAAGACATCCATTAACTGCTCATACGCAAGGTAGAGGAGCACAGCATCTTTCGACACTATGAGACAAGCTTAGCCTGCTTGAGCGACCCCCTCCTCCCCACCAAACGGGGACCTTCACTTTCGGCCACCCCCCCCCCCCACCCACCCAGGGGGTAACCTGTCGTTTTAATAAAAGTAAACGTTATTTAGAAACAGATTTGTTTGTTTTCTACACTTTCAACTTTCGAAACTAGAGTGTCCAGACCGAAAATGTTCCAAAATTTTACTATAATTTCAGTAAAATACCTATTCTGCTATTTTATTCAAAACTGGTTTGCAATATTTGAAAAACTCAAAATTTTACGAAAGTTTTATATTCCCTTAATTTTTCTTTAAATTTTGTCATTGACCATTGGGGATTGTAGGTGACATTGACAGGCTCTGATGCATTCTTACAATTGAGGTTACTGCTTGCAGCTTTGCACACCAATTTTGGTGATGCATCGTTGGGGGCTCACCGAAAATAGGCGTCATGCTTAAAATTTTTTTGCACATCAGCGTTTTTATTTGTAAAAACTGTGATACTCAATCGAAAATTGTTAAGAATGGATAATTCTAGTCGATGTTAGGCTAAAATGTTGAAAATTCCTTTAAGAGTCAGGCGAAACTGGGAAATATTTGAAAATTTAGGGCAAAAATGGTATTTCTAATTTTCCGGGTTATGGGGGACGTCGGAATTTAGTGGGGGACTTTTCATAGGAGGAGCAAGGTGGGGTAGGCCTGCGCCCCTAGTAAAAATAGACTAGATGGGCATAAAGTCTTGAAGGACCGGCCCCCTGGATGCAGTAATTATCTCAGTTGACACCGTCACCCCTTGTCACTGAAGCAGGTATGGGATGGATATATTCTCTAGGGATCACTTTTACCTTTACTGTTACACGATTGACGGTTTATCTAAAAGCCTTCTTTTTCAGGTACCAATTGCTCAAATCATATGTACAATTGCTCATTTGATGACGTAGCTTTAAGCTTTGGAAGCGTATATGTTGATTTTTTAAATGTCGCTTTCAACTGATGAACCTCCAAATATCTTCTCAGAAAATCCTCTTGCTGCTGTTGTTGAGCCTTACTTTATCCAGGATCGAGTGTCCAAGCTTTGCCATCATTGCTTCAAATTTTCTGCCAAAACTGCCTGTCCCTTCTGTTCTGTCAGTCACTATTGCTCAACTCAGTGTCAGAATTTGGATAAAAAGCAGCATCTCTTGGAATGTTATCATCTGAAAAATGCCAAATGGGACTTGCTTGAATCCTTTTCAAAGGATTTTGAGGACTATATTATTCCTGGAACACTTCGTTCCTATGTGTGTCTGACTCTTAGACTATTTTTGATGCACAAAGCGGGCATACTGGAGGCAGTGAAAGGAAAAGTTTTCGGGAAAACTTTTCAGGATCTTAGGACAGGAAAAATCTTTTCTAAATCGTCAGCTGTTCTGACGGTTTTTTCTAGTCATATGACGTCTATCTTTTCCACTCTGGTGGTTTGGAATCCGGTCGATCGTGATACACTCTCTCGAATTTTTCAAGTAGTCAAGGTGAACAGTCGCCTTCTTCGTGTCTACACATGCACTGGCAAGTCTGAAGTGGTGGGCCGGGTCTTGGGCCTCGATCTGGCTACCTACCGAGTCTGTGCAGAACCCAATGGATTCATGATTTCTCAGGGCCGTCAGATCTTTGTGATTCCAACAAATCGGGCCAGTCCGGCCTCTGATAACAAGCTTATCAGAGTGAACATGTTTGCTGAACCCGTTGATCCGTCCTGGATGCGATATGCCTTGATTAAGATCTATGAAGGAACTTGTCGCTGTTCCAGCTGCCAACGGCTGCGACAAAAACCTACTTCTACGGACGGTGAGCTTTCTGAGAAATTTATTTGTCCCCAGTGCTCGGCACAGAAGTATCGACCGGAGCCGGAGCCAATGACCGAAACAGTCTGTTGCTGTGGCTATCGACGGAATGCCAGAGATGATCAAATTTTTCAAAAGTTTTGTACTTTTATTACTGACATGCTGACAGAACCGGTGCCAGAAGAGCCGCCAAAGGACGACAAAACTTCCAAAGACAACAGAGCCCTCTCTGGCAATGTCAGCAACGATAAAGCTGTAGGAACTAGCGGCAATATTGCTGCTAAACCTAGTACTGATTCCGGTAACAACATGCCCGCCCAGTGTTGTGGGGCAGCCAGGAAAAAGTGTGTCACAACAAACTGTACGAACTTTCGTAATGGTACCAACAATCTGATGCAAAAGAACGGAAAAACTGTACCGAAATGTGGTCACGTGACCACCGACACCTCTCATTATACCAATGCCACCAAAGTCTTTTCCAGCACAGTTAAACCGGCCCTCCCTATGGTGACCAGACAATCCTTTGGCCGCTGGTTTATCCTTACAGAACTGATCAAGGAAATGATCCTAGAATGTGCCGAAGATCCCAAAAAAGGTAAACGCCACCAGTTGCTCTTGGATGGCCCCTTGAGGTCAAAGGTTCTGAGTCGAAAGAGGAAACCAAGCTCGGAAGAGATGTTACTGAAATGTTCCCTGGCTCTTTCCGCTAGTCGTGTCGGTTTCTGTGACAATCCATTTTTGCCAACCAATCTGCACCAGTCTCTGCTCTGTACTTTGGCCCTGATTACGGTTGGTCAATGGAAAGAGGCGAGAAGGCTGATGGGTACGGTTACCTGTATTCGGGATATGTATTTTCGACAGATTCCTCGAAATCCCTTGGAAATCGTTACTGTTATCGGGTTCCTACAGCGGGCCGTTGTGGTAAAGGATCCCACCCTGATAAATCCTTTGGATTGGATTGAGCCGAATCTAAGAGATGATCCGGTCCCTATCCTTCCGTCTTGTGTTAACGGATTAACCCGAGATTCTGGTTCCTTGTTTGCTGTTGCTTGTGGAGAACTATAGATATTGAGCTCCGTGGTTCGGTTGATGAACTATAAGGGAATGCATAGATTTGATAACGCATAGATTCCTATGCATAAGAATCTATGCATTCAACGGAATACATAGAATGCATAGAGTCATATGCCTGCTGCTTCCCTTACAACATTGTTAGAGTGAATTCTACCAGATTTTTATTTCGCTTTAGTTTTCTTTTTGACCTGTAGTGTTGTACAAGATGTATATATTTTATGATATATATACATGCTTTTATTTGTCTTGTGCAGTTGGAGTAACTGAATGCTTGGTATCAGTGTTGCAGCTGTGATAGTTTTCATTTTTTCTGATTCAAGTTCGCTTTGTTTTTCAACAGTAGCGTAGATAATTTTTATTATATATTATACATTCCTTTATTTATCTTTTTTGTAACAGTTGTTTCTTCGTTTATGTGATGATATTTCCTTTCAATTCGATATAATTGTCATTACAGGTTATCTTAGGATCGGGGGTTCCAAATTTTCCCTCCAGAACGAACAAGACAAATCCGGGACGGGGCGAGGATAAGAAAAAAGCGGCCAGCGGTAAACTAAGATATGTAATAGAAGAATAGGTTTTGAAACTAAGTTTTAGAGCAGTTCTGGCTTTACTGGAACTTCTCCTTTCGCTTTCTACAATTTCTGTAAAAATAGATAAAAATTTGGATTTTGCCCAAAATTGAAATTTTTGTTGTAACATTTTAGATATGTCGTAATTCAGTTATTACGTTTTAACCGGAGGTACAGGACCCTGAATTTTTTAGGACCGATCCTGCCCAGCTCCGCATCCTGTGTAGTTATTAGACGTATTTATCCCTTATTTATCCCCGTATCCCTAGTTTATTCCCAATCAAAAACAAAATTGTCAAAAGGAATCAGCATTAATTGACTTGTTTCAGGTATATAATATTGTTACAAACAAGCATTTTTGGTTAGTTTGTTTGGAGCCATTATTCATGTATATATTGTTTGTGGGTTAGAACAATTGTTCCATTGCGATTTCTTTAGCGGTAGTTGGTTCTTTCTTATGTATCGATCGATGCTTACAATGTAAGGGAAATACATAATAAAACTCTTGATAAAACTAACTGTTAGAGTAGAGTATTTGTGTATTACATGATCTTTTATATGTTGCAGCTTATTCTGAGCTTTATCATAAGATTTGCTATATTTTTGCTAAATAAACTTGATGGAGTATGTGCCATGTAGTTTATGCGATGTATTTTGTGTGTGAAGTCTTAGGTACTGTGATGGATAGGGTTGTCTTGAATATCAACAATTCTATTGTCGAGAATTCCAGAAAACGAGAAAGGTTATATAATATATTTGCATGCTGGCTTCTTTCATGTCGAAAAACGTCGTCACACACATTCAGGTTTGAGTTAGGTATTTTTATGAAATCTTTCACATCTTAGCATGCGGCATTGAGGAGGTGTCATTTAAAGTGGTTTTGGATTGCGACTGAATGGAAAACCGTAAACTGGTTGGTCCGTTGATAACTATTTTTCGGTAATTCAATCCTTGGGCATTGCAATTTTCGCCATAAAGTATTATGCTAATTAAGCAGCTCAGTATATCAGTAAGTAATTTTAATTAATTAATTAATTAATTTGGAGTTATGGTCTACATGTTTAGGTTATTGAAAGTTGACAACTATATATATAGGTTATTTCTCCACATTTTCCACTTTGTGCCTTTTTTCCTGTGATTGTTAGGAATTTCTTTCTGGTGTTCACTTATGTGTAGGTCTAGTTGATGTCTATGTACTTGTTGATTTTTGCTCATTCTGTAATATCAGTTCTTAATTTGTTACCGTTATTAAAGTTTGTACTTTGGTAGAAATATTGGAATGTATGTAGATATTGTTTGCAACAACTTTGTGTTCAGATTTTTCTTGTTATCATAATATTATTTGGGCATTAACGAATCTGTACTTGTAATATTGGTTGTGTCTGAGTATAATACCAAAATAATTTTTTTGTCTTGCTACAGTGTAGTATACAGTAATTTGTTACAGTCTAAGATTCTTGTGTTATCTGTTATTTAGCATAGGTCAATCCGTTTATTTAGTCGGATATGATTTATTTCATTTATATATATATATATATATATATATATATATATATATATATATATATATATATATATATATATATATATATATATATATATATATATATATATATATATATATATATATATATATATATATATATATATATTAGAAACATTTCTTAAAACAGTTTCTGCTTTCAAACAGTGATTAGACTGTACCGGGTCGGCTCAATTTTTTGGCGTTTTTTATTCCAATCTGTTCAATTCCATGCTCGTTCTGTGCAGTTTTCTATTTTGTGTGTGGTTTGTTCACTATTGCAGGGTAATAGTAAAGGACTGTGGCACATAATTGGCCCATCTACCCTTCACCCGCCCAAGCAGAGTTGGAAGTACGTCAAAATGTGTGACCCGCACCCGACCCACGACCCGCGGACACTTGACCCTTTCCTCTTTACCCTTTACCGCCATAACCGTGACCGGTGGCAAATTATTTAACCCATATGACCTACTTTTGATTAATGATGTGCTAAAGCAAAGTCTTGGTCAAAAATAATATAATGGAGATTTTTAGCTGTTTGAAACAGTTGACTATAATTGCGGTTTCATGAAAAACAACTCAATCAGGAGTAGACGGTGATAATTGTATGTTACATATCTTCAAAAATTTACAGAGCTTATTACTGTAAAATCTTGCAGGCGGTTTTAACATTGTTTACCTTACCTAGATAAGTTCTTACTTGCACTTATTTTTAGAAATGCATAATATTTACAGAAATCATGCGAGTGCTAGATGTCAAAAGTTAGCGTTAACGTTATGTCTAGAAGCCGTTGAAAACAGCCGCAAATTCAAGATATCTGTCGCAATATCGTTTTTGAAAATTTTCGTACGTTTCAGGCGTTCATAGAAACCTCCTCCTCCGAAGCAAAAAAATTTCCAGTGTTTTGCCCAGCCACACGCCCACACATAATGTTTGTTATTAGCGTTTGTTTGTAGTACAGTCAATGGAAGTGCTGTATGCATGAATTGTTGTTCGATGGTTTTATTCTGTGATTGGAATTTATACTTCTGCTAATAAACTGTTCATTAGTTTAGATGAAGTTGTCCTTATTGTGTTTCTGTGTTCTTTCGCAAGAAGGTTAGAATAGCTGTTTCAGTTAATATCTCTGAAGGTGATGGTGCCCTTTTATGTAATGTTTTGAAACGCTGTAGCTTTCGCAATTTTTGGAATGGGAAAGAGATCTTTACAAGATTTTTAATGTGTATAATGCGTAAATTCAGTTCATTTTCCGAAACTAGCAAAATAGCTTAGTTTTCTGACATATATACTAGGTAAACGTAGATCGGTAAATGGTAGAACGAGAGTTTCAGAAAACTTTTCAGCTAATAAAATACTAGTTCAGCTAAATCAATGTGGCACAAATAAGCTGCATAGCCAATCTAGCTGAAATAAGAAAAATCGTTTGAGAGTTCGTTGTAGGCGCAACATAAGCCGTAGCCACGGGATATTTTTACCCGCTTTCGCTACATTCGCAGTGCCGAAATATTTGGTCAAAAATAGAATTTTTCAAAAACATTACTTTCAAGTTTTGAAAAATACACTTATCAGGTGAAAGCTGAGGCCTAAGCTGTCCTGAAAATCCAATCAAAAAATTTTTTCCATTGAGTGAGTCGCCGCGAGTAATAGCCAGTCAAAGGTGGAACAGCGGTAAAGATCAAGGATTTTGAAAATCGAAAAATTAATATATTAATAATAACTCACAGTTTCGTGAACAAAAAGCTGTAATTTGGTGTATGGTTTTCAGGCATGGGGAAAATTTTTCTGAAACACTCATGCTTCTACCAATCTACTAGAGATGAGCACGGGCCGGATTTTTTCGGCCCAGCCCGGCCCGGCCCGCTCCAAAATTTTGCTCGGCCCGGCCCGCTGGCAAAATTTTTCGGCCCGGCCCGACCCGGCCCGCCAAAAGACAATTTCCAAAATTTTACTAACAATATTATTTCAAAGGCTCCAATGCAATATGGAAACGCTAAATTATGCTACAAAATGTTAAATTTTGCTGTAAAATAGCCAGAATGAGTAGATATTTAGCTAATTTTAGCGATTTTAGAACATTTTCTATAGTCGGTCCGGCCCGTTTCGGCCCGTGCCGGCCCGCAGTTATAAAATTTTTTCGGCCCGGCCCGGCACGGCCCGCTACAAAATGGATGTCGGCCCGGCCCGGGCCGACGGGCCGAAATGCTCATCTCTACAATCTACCGATCTTTCTGGACCTATAAAGCGGCAACTTTTGAAGTTGTATGGAAAATTTCCAATAAACCGTTTTTATAAAAAGAAAGCTCGTCATGTCAGTTCAGAAAATATATACTTTTCTGGCAGCTATATTGAATCGCTTTTGAGATATAAAGAGATATAACATTTTGTGGTCAGACTTCAGTATGACTGTCGCTATATCACCTGAAGGCTATCCATGCAGTGGGCAGCTGGAGAGAGCCTATCTTGGCCTTTAGGCTGCGGGTTGTCTGGTGCCCCATTAAGTGTCTATTGCGAATCTTACTAACGGCATGGGTACCAGTGCATGACGGAGACGGAGCCCGAGTTTTGCAGCAGGCCCTGGACCGTGGGTGCAGGTGCCAGATCCTCAGTTTTCTGGCAACGTGACCGTTTTCAGAAATTTCTAAATTCTAATTCACCAGGAAATAGTAAAAAGTAGGCCTTAATTGCTGTTTTGAGCCATGTAGTATTGTAGTGGTGCTCGTGATAGGGTTATCGGCATCGCGGAACACGGCTTGCATAGCCACAGCACTACACAGCACTGTGCGATTCTACTATCGTGCTGCACGGTTGGTAGTAACAGACCACGCAGGCAGACAGGGTGTAGACTAAAGTGCGTCACCCAGGCTTAGACAGGGTGTAGACTAAAGTACGTACTGTATGCCTGCGATTCTTGATACCAATTGCTTGTGTAGTAAAGGCCAACAATTGCTGCAATATTGTGACCGCTGTGTAGCTCCTACTGTACTGCAGAGTTATATGTGGGCCGATTTTTGCGGTCCGCGGCCCGCACATGCATAAACCGGCCCGCAAGTGCCCGCACACCGATTATCCGGCCCGCAGACATCCGCACGTACAACATAATGCGTAGGTAGGGTCTCAGCAGTCCGCTCAGCACCAAAATTGGTGTAACTTCGTTCATTTTGCTGCTTATTTGATAACTGATGCGAACAAAAACTTTAAACAAAAAACAAAAACGGGTAATTTTTATTCGGGAATGTCTATAAGCTGAACATAAGACCGGAAGACTGTTACTATCAGAGATATGTCCTATAGTGTTGTTGACCGGCCGGGTGGAAAACGGCCAGCCGGCGGCCGGCCGCCGCCCGGCCGGCCGGTGCCCGGCCGCCAACGAGGTGCACTCGGCCGGACGGCCGGCTGGCCGGCCGGCCGGTCGGCCGTTTCCGGCCGGCCAGCCGGCCGTTGGACGGCCGGTAAACGGCCGGCCGGCTGGCCGCGCTTATATTTCAGCGGTTTATCAAACTTTTCTCAGAAAATCTATTTTAAGTTGTGCTGATACATTTTCATGTATTGATTTCTTATTCTGGCACTCATGGGTCAGCCTTCCGGCCATTTTTAGTCTTTGATTCGTCAGCCGGCCGTTTTTGGCCGTTGGGCCGTCGTACGGCCGGGCGGCCGGCCGGTTCTGGCCCGCCGGGCCGTCGGCCGGCCAGCCGTTTTCGGCCGGCCGGCCGGCCGTCTTCAGAAGGTCGGCCGGCCGGTAACGGCCGGCCGACGAAAATTTCGGCCGGTCAACAACACTAATGTCCTACACAAAGCCCAAGGATAGTTTCTTTGTTGTTCTCATTTATATTTTGCAATAATCATTTGCCGGAGTTGAGAACAGTGGTCAATGCCAAGTTGCTAATTAATTTTAGTTAAGAATTTCTCCATAACTAAGTGATTCCATAAATTAGGGGCACAGCCAGGCGCATAGCCAGGGGGGGGGGAATGGGGGGGGGATTCCCCCCCCCAAATTGTGTTGCCCCCAGGAATTTTTTTCTGCTATGTGTAAAACGCCTATTTTTCAAAAAATTTTCGCGCCTTCGGCGCGAAATAAGTGTTTTATACCATTACAATACGTGTTTCGCACTAAAAAAAGGGTAACAATCACTAGCGTAGATACGAGGGAGGCGGCCGCCCTCCCCGAAATAATGGCTTTGCCCCCCTGAAAAATTGGGCAAAAGAAAAATTTTACGCCCGCGCGGAGCGCGGGCGTTTAACTTCATTAGAAACATACACAAATTATACATTAATGCTTCAAATTAGGTCAACATTGATGCATTTTCTACACCATTAAAAAAGTTTTCGCGCCCCCGGCGCGAATTTTGGCTATTTAGATATTAGTATATTAGTATTTAGTTAGTATTTTTATAATTTAGTTAATAATTTAGTTAATAATAAGTAGTTTAGTTAATTAGTAAATTAGTATTTTTAATAATTAATTAGTTAATTTAATAATAACTAAATAGTTAATAATAATTTAGTTAATTAGTAAATTAGTATTTTTCATTAGGCATGCTAACAAATGTTTGTATATATAAGCTGCTTTGCAGTTTTGCTGTTATCTGCGTTATTCCCAATATCATCAGCTTTGGCATAATTTCTTAATATCATCAGAATACGCAGTTCTTACGTAATGGGAGCATCCTAATGGTTTTAGTTTTCGGGCAAGACAGTAAACGTAGAAAATAGCAAACAAAAGTACAAAATGTTGTTAGTCAATTGATAAATCATTTATATATATATATATATATAAAGAATAAAATTTTCAATGGCGTTTAATTGCGAAATTTAAAAATTTTCTCAACTTCTGGGGGGCGCAGCCCCCCAGACCCCCCATTTGGGACTTAGGGTGTCGCTTTCAGTTGTAACAAACAAAACATGAATCATAGAAAACTTTTGAATTAATAGGACAACTTGCAGTATATATAATACACAGTGTGCATGTAATCGTTACGCAAAAATAGAAAATTTTACCCCCCCCCCCAAAAGTCCTCGATCAAAACCGCCCCCCTGAAAATTTTTTGTACCTACGCTACTGGTAACAATTACCCTATTTGATGTACTTTGACTACATTCTGCATCATTTGGGTGCATGAACACGCACTGTGCTCTCCGCACACGCCTTAAATATTATTGTAATTTCAAAGAATGGTCTGTAAAAAATTCCACGAAGGTCACAAAATAAACAATTTTCGCAGCTTCTGGGAGGCCCCCCAGACTCCCCGAAAAAATTTTGCATTCCCCCCAAATTTTTTTCTGGCTACGCTAGTGGGCACAGCTATTTGATAATACTGATGGAGGTTCTTCAGCCAGAAAACTTAAGTTAAGTTTAAGAAAATTTGAAATATATCTTGCCTTCTTTTGTAATTTGGTATAAAACAACCCAAAGTAATAATCATAATTATCTTGAAACTCAAAATATTTAAAGGAAATAGCAAAAAGCTCGGCCCACATCGGGCCGTGCGGATAGCGAAGTTCGACCCCCATCGCCCCCTGCCCCGCCCCGTCCCGCGGGTACCCGCGGCCCGGATACAACTCTGCCATACTACACTTCGCACGTGCTATTATGCTAAACGTAACTTTTATGTCGACTTCTTAAAGTATGGCAAACCATATCAGATATGTTTTGCATGCCTCCTTCGAAGTTGCCATGTGATTGCACTGCACGACCAGAGTGCTGCACAAATTTAGCATGCGTTATAGTGAAATTTTTAGTATCTGAGACAGTGTACAAATATTTGCTGCACAAATACAACTGGCTATAGTGAAATTGTCAATGTCTGTAACACTGCTAAATTTTTGCTGTACAAGTACATGCAATTGGCTATACATAGTGAAACTGTTAGTGTTAGAAGCTTTGTAAGCAAATGCGAAAAGACACGTGTGTGTGTTAAATATGTTTGTTGGTTACTGAAGTTTCAGTGCACTTGCGCTGCATTAGATTACTGCAATGAATTTGCGCTGCAGCTGAGTGCAAATACAGCACTTGACTGGCTATAGTAAAACTGTCAGGGTTTGGAAAATTGTATTCAACTGCAGAAAGGCATTAGAATTTGCAATTCAAGTTAGTTCGTCCACAGTCAAGCTTCCCTTCCTTTCTGTGTGACAAAATGAAAATTTTAGCTAATTTTAGTGTACATCTGGCCATTTGTAACACTTTTCCGTTCAGGGCTGGACTACCACCTGTTAATTTTCAAAATTCCTGTATTCGCCCCTGTGGTCTGGTTCAGTCGGCCGGCCGTCTAGTTGTATCGTAACCGATCAGTTCCTAATCTGGGCGGCCGCCGGCCAGTTTGACACCGGCCGACCAACTACACAACGAGCCGCAAGTATACTCTCTCTAGTCTCTTCTCCAAGTAATGTCGCCTCCTATATAGACACAGAGTATTTTACAGGCCCCCCGAAATTGACCTCTTCCATGGAATTACCTCCTCCTCCCTCCCCCCCCCCCCGGGATTTTTAGGGGGCCCGTACTAGAGTTGTGCCGGGGCCGTGTATCGGGCCTCGGGCCCCGGGCCGGGCCCGGGCCGGGCCGGTCACGGTCACGGCCCCGGGCCTCTTTTTTATGAGAGAGGCCCGGCCCGGGGCCCGGGCCCGGCCGGACGCTTCGGCCCGGCCCGATTCATGACCACCGGCCCTTCCGGGCCGGCCTGGCCCGGTCAGGCCCGGGTGATGTTGGGTCTTCTAAAATTTTTTATTTGTCTATTTTTATCTTGTCTCTATGTTTGGCAGTGTTGAATTT
Organism: Trissonchulus latispiculum; assembly: GCA_030248195.1. NCBI lineage: Eukaryota > Metazoa > Nematoda > Enoplea > Enoplida > Ironidae > Trissonchulus > Trissonchulus latispiculum. Next base: position 35,472 of record JASAND010013992.1, read on the forward strand.
ACTTTTTATCTAAAAATGGGTGGTTATTTTAATCACTAAAATAACCTGATTGTAAGCCCCTGATGAGTCCCACAATCAAGTGAGTCGGGCATAACAAGGCGGTCCGTATATGAAAATAATGCACTTATATATGTCATCTGGCACAATACTCTTGCACTTCTTATTTCTATACCACAACAGTCTACAATTTTATTGGCTTAATTTTATTAATATAGTCCACATTAATCTTTGTTTTGTTTTGTGGTTTTTTTAATAATTACTATGGCCTTTGCGTATGTGATGTCTTCTGAGGATGTTTGTGATATAGACAACAAGAAATGAGACATTTCATAAACTAATGACCTGATGCCTAAGGACCTGATTTGGTTCTGCCAAGTGTTAAAAATATTAACAGATTCGGCAATGAACTGCAGAGAATGGTAGATTTAATAGTTGAACAGGTATAGCCGACTGATTGGGTATCATTAATTAATATGAATGTGATTGGCTAGTTAGCATTCTGAGATAATCTCTCGCAGCGCTACCCAAGGCTCAGAAGAATAAGCATTTTATATTGTAAACGCAACGGGGCCATGTAGGTATAGAGTAGCTAATATTATTTGACGTCGTGCACAAGGTTTAGCATTTGCATTAACAATAATTTTCCAAATTTTATTGATGTTTCTGGACAAGCAGAAAAACCCGGTTCGCCAAACCAAGCTTCGAACAAACCGGGCTTTGAATCGGGCTGGGCCTTCGTGACCCGGGCCGTGACCCGGGCCTTGTAACGGGCCCGGGCCTCCGGGCCTTGTATCGGGCCTCGGGGCCCCGGGCCGGGCCGGGGCCGGCCGGGGCCGGCCCGGAGCCCGGCCCGGCAAGCAAGTTTGGCCCGGGCCCGGCCCGGGCCCGGCCGAAACCCTTAACGGCACAACTCTAGCCCGTACCTATTTAAAAATGTTTATTTTTAGCCAAAATCCAGGCATTTCTGAGAATTTTTAGCTTTTCTCTTTGCAAAATACGCCAAAAAATTCCAGTCCAAGCATTTTTTCACCCCCTTTAAAATGTCTTCCTCCCCCCCTCCCGGGATGCCCCTGGAGCCTGTTGCATAAAAGTCAGTAGTACTTGACTACTGAACTACTGAATTACAGAGTTTGAATTCAGTAGTACTGAAATTTCCGTTGCATAAACGGCTACTGAAAAATTGGACTACTTAATTTCAATAGTTCAGTATTTCAGTAGTAAATGCTTTTGAAGAATTCCGCTTTCGCAGAGAGTTTCAGTAGTGCACATAACGTTAGAATTTCGAAATAAATAGATATGCTGTTAACATTCTTATACAATTCAGCTTAAATAATTGTCTTAGCTAGAAATTAAAAGGAGTTGAAAAATTCTACTTTTTTCAGGCAACGATAAACAATTTGATTAGATTATAGGTTGCAGCCTCATATTAGCACATTGATTACAATCTGCATAATAAGTAATTAATAGCTGGTGATGCTAAATATTGTTTTGCAAATTATTATTATCGTTGAACGATAATAATGCTACTACTGAATCAATTCTATCAGTGGTGTAAGACTCCTGAATTTTTTATTACTTTTCAGTAGTAAATAGTTTGTACTACTTAATTTTATGCAACAGGCACTACTGAAAATTGTCAAAAACCACTACTGAAATGGACTTCAGTAGCACTTCAGTAGTACTGACGTTTATGCAACAGAATCCACTACTGAACTAATAAGTATTACTACTGAACTGCTACTGAATGTTCAGTAGTGTTTTATGCAACAGGCCCCTGGGAAAAGCCCTAAAACACCCTGTAAACATGTACTTAGGTAGTTTCACCTATTTTAAGCAAGCAGCGTGAGTTTTGCTTTCGTCCGTCTGTGAACGTTTAAGCTTATCTTACGTGTGTTCGTTCAGTGTACCGGAACTTCGCGGTTTACCTAAAAGACTTTTTTGTTTCAGGTACTAATTGCTCAAATCATCAATTGCCATTTAGTGAATTAGCTTTAAGTTTTGTAATTACTGATTTGGAAATGTCGCATACCGCTGATCAGCCTCCAAATATCTTCTCAGAAAATCCTGTCGCTGCTGTCGTAGAACCCAGCTTTATCCAGAATCGAGTGTCCAAACTTTGCCATCAGTGCTTCAAATTTTCTGCCAAAACTACTGCCTGTCCCTTCTGCTGTGCCAGTCATTATTGCTCACCTCAGTGCCAGAATTTGGACAATAAACAGCATCTCTTGGAATGCCATCATCTGAAAAATGCCAATTGGGATCGGATTGAGTCGTTTTCTGGGGACTTTGAGGACTACATTATTCCTGGGACACTCCGATCCTATCTGAGCCTAACGCTGAAACTATTTCTATTGTACAAAAGCGGTTTGCTTGCCGAGGCAAAGGGAAAAGTTTTTGGAAATACGTTTCAAAATCTTAGTGTGGGTAAAGTTTTATCTGAATCGGCTGATGTGCTGAAGTAATTTTCCAGTCACCTGATGTCCATCTTTACCACTCTAATCGTTCTACAGCCGGCCGATCTTGCTATGCTGTCACGAATATTTCAAGTTGTCAAAGTGAACAGTCGCCTTCTTCGTGTCTACAAATGTACGGGAGACTCTGAAGTGGTGGGTCGAGTCTTGGGCCTGGATTTGGCTACCTACCGAGTCTGTGCGGAGCCTAATGGAATCATGATTTGTGATGGACGTCAGATCGTTGTGATTCCAACTAATCATGCCAATCCGGGCATTGATAACAAGCTTATCAGAGTGAACATGTTTGCTGAGCCGGTTGACCCTATCCAGATACGGGACGCCTTGGTTAAGATCTATGAAGGAACTTGTCGCTGTTCCAGCTGCCAGCAGTTGCGGCAAACATCCAACCCTACCGGAGAGTCTGAGGAAAGGTTTATTTGTCCCCAGTGCTCGGCACAGAAGTATCGACCGGAACCGGAGCCAATGACCGACAGGGTTTGTCGTTGTGGCTATCGGCGGAATGCGAGGGATGATCAGATTTTTAAAAAGTGTTGTACTTTTATCACTGACAGACTGAAGGAAGCGATGCCAAAGAAACAGTCTAAGAACAACCAAAATACCGAAGCTGGCAACAACTCTGGCAACGTTAGTAACAATAAAGCTACAGGTACTAGCGATGCTAAGATTGCTGGTAAGCCAAGTAATGACTGTGGAAAAACCGCATCTGTGAGCTGTGGTACGCAAAACGAAACCGGAAAAACCTCAGAAACTACCTCATCCAGACAGAGAAGCAACACCACTGTAGCCACTGGCGCCCCGAAAGCCAGTTCTGCAAACGGCGGGACCACAGTGAATAGCCAAAAGAAACCTCCTCCTACCAGAAACTTCATGAAATACCGCAACGGTAGCAGCAAGCTGATGCGAAAGAACGGGAAAATTGTGCCAAAAAACCCGGCTAATAGCACCGACAGTATTCACTATGCCAGCAGTGCGACCAAAGTGTTTTCCAGCTTGGTTGATCCTGCCCTCCCGATGCTGACCAGACAATCCTTTGGCCGCTGGTTTGTCCTAACCCAACTGATAAAGGAAATGATCCTAGAATGTGCCGAAGATCCTAAAAGAGGTAAACGTCCCCCGTTACCTCCGGACGGTTCTTTAAAGTCAAAGCCCCTGAGTCGAAAGAAGAAACCAAACTCGGAAGAGATGTTACTGAAATGTGCCCTGGCTCTTTCCGCTAGTCGTGTCGGTTTCTGTGATAATCCATTTTTGCCAACCAATCTGTACCAGTCTCTGCTTTGTACTTTGGCCCTGATTACGGTTGGTCAATGGAAAGAGGCGAGAAGGCTGATGGGTACGGTTACCTGTATTCGGGATATGTATTTTCGACAGATTCCTCGAAATTCCTTGGAAATCGTTACTGTTATCGGGTTCCTACAGCGGGCCGTTGTGGTAAAGGATCCCACCCTGATAAATCCTTTGGATTGGATTGAGCCTAAGTCTGGACAAAACCCTGTCTCTAATATTCCGGTTTGCGTGAACGGATTAACCCGAGATTCTGTTTCCCTGTTTGCTGTTGCTTGTGAGGAACTATAGATAGTGAGCTGCTTATGAACATGAGGTATCTAAAGTCAGACCAAAAATTCTTGGAACCGAAATGTGAGCGGCTGTCCTGAGTTATCATTTGAAGGTAGCCTGTATAATGTATATATTTTTAGAGTCCTCAGGAACTCGAGATTTCGAAAATCCGGAATTCCGGGTTTCATTCACGGAAATTTAAAATTTTAATTTTTCGCCCTATTTTATCGCAATCAAAATTAGGTTTTCATAATCGAATAGAGCTGCTCCCGTTACAAATTTTTGCTCTTAGAAGGTTTTCTCGAAAATGTACCCAATTTCCGGAATTCCGGGTTTTCAAAATTACCGGATTTTAAAAATTTCTTCCAATACCCACAAGATGGTTATCATTCGAGAACGTAGAACAACTTTTGTAATACTCGAACTCTTGAAAATGCGCTCAATTCCCGGAATTTGCGAAAACCGGATTTTCCGGATTTTAGAAATTTTCTCCAATATATACCCCTCAATATGGGTATCATTCGAAAGCTCTTGATGAGCTGAGTAAAGTTTCTAATAGAGCCAATTCGCAGAAATGAGCCCACATTTCGGAATTCAAGAAAAACTTCCAAGCTAGAGTGAAATTCGGATTTTGTGAATTTCGGGAATTTGGTGCATTTTTGGACATTGGTTCTATTACAAGATTTGTTCAGCTCATCAAGAGCTTTCGAATGAAACCCATATTGTGGGTATTGGAGAAAATTTTTAAATCCTGAAAATCCGGTTTTCGCGAATTCCTGGAATTAAGTGCATTTTCACGAGTTCGTTCTATTACAAAAGTTGCTCTACTCGATAAGAGCTTTCGAATGAGACCCATCTTGTGGGTATTGGAGGAAATTTTTAAAATCCGGTAATTAAAACCCGGAATTTGGGAAATTGGGTACATTTTCGAGCAGGGTTTTTTTTGGTTGCGGACAAGTGTGCATTTTTTGTGCATTTTTAAAAAATAGTGTGCATTTTGGAAAAAATATGTGCATTTTTAAAAAATTGCTTATTTTGAACTATAACGTACATTTTTGGCCGTAATTTTGTGTTCTACGCATTTTTGACTTCAACTGGAATCACACGCTTTAGTTGATGTTTTGATGACGATTTTAAATCTTAACTGGTTAGCACACGTATATATACTGATATTTAGGCAAATGCAGAACTTGTACAAACTAACGTATATAGGTGTCGGGTTTTGACATCTGCAATGCTGTGAACCTATTAAGCGCAAAATTGTGAATAACATAAAATCAACATAGGATTGTCAATTAGCTGCCAAATTGACTTATATAATTCAAGAATTTCTTCAAAGTAACGATAAAATCCGAGCTGAAATTACGTATTGGTGTAATTCAGCCCTGTTCTGCGGATAGCCATTTAATATATACATATATCTAAGGTATATATAATGCAGAAATTAGATTGAAAGTCGACGCCGGGCAGTTCTGGGGGCGGAGTTCCCCAGAAGTTGGGAATTTTTTGGAATTTTGAACACGAAAGAAATTTTTATGAACAATTTCTTACCATTTTAACAGATTAACAAACGGCAATAAGAGAGCTAGCATTGCACACGTCGAACCGTTGTAGAGGAAGAAAATGTAAAGAAATGCTTTAAGAAAAATTGGCTTAATCCAGCCTTTTATTTTTGACGATGAATGAACGCAGACTAGTATAAATATATACTTACAATCTAAAGCAAAAATATTTCAATAATTAGTGGCTTTAGTGAGGAAGAATAAAACAAAGAAAGGTTGTTGCGACGTTGCCATGACCGAAAAATAGTACGTAAGAAAAAGCGGGGGTCTGGGGGCGGTAGCCCCCAGCTAAAAGCTAGAGCTTTTTTAAAATTTAAAGCACTTTGGAAATTTTTTAGAGCATTTTGTGGTTAGCGGAAGCAAAATTTGACTGTGCATTTATGTGTGCATTTTTAAATTCGAGTGTGCATTTTGGAAAAAAAGTGTGCATATGCACAGTAAAATGCACAAAAAAACCCCTGTTTTCGAGAAAACCTTCTAAGAGCAAAAATTTGTAACGGAAGCAGCTCTATTCGATTAGGAAAACTTAATTTTGATTGCGATAAAAATTGGGGGGAAAACTAAAAATTTTAAATTTTCTGTGAATGAAACCCGGAATTCCGGATTTTTCCGGATTTTCGAAATCTCGGGTTCCTGAGGATTCTAAAAATATGTAGATTATATAGACTACCTTCAAATGATAACTCAGGACAGCCGCTCACATTTCGGTTCCAAGAATTTTTGGTCAGACTTTAGTACGTATATAATGGAATAAAAGATAATTGATTGAAGGGACTGTATTAGTTTGTTGTTTTTATGATTTAACTTTAGTTTTTTATTCAACTGTAGCACAGATGAATTTTTTAGTATACATGCTTCTATTTGCCTTTTTTCTTTGTTTACATGCCGTGCCATCTCTATGTGATAGTATATATACCTATTGTCTGTTCAGTTCAATGTCGTCGTCATCATGGGTATGGGTGTAATCCAGGATTTTGATTAAGGAGGTTTTGACAAAACAATTGTAAACTTCTCTTTACAAAGAAATATTGATAAGTTCATTTGGACAATCCAAAAGGAGGTGGTTTCAACCCCCCCCAAACCCCTCCGTCTGAATACACCCATCATACTGTAGGTTAATATGGTTAACAAAATTATAAATTAAAATTATAAAAATTAAGATTATAAAAGACAAGTCCAGGATAAAAAAACAAGTGGGTTCACCAAAAAGGACATTATTCCGCAACTGAGCCTGTACTGTTGTGATATAAGTCCATTCAGTGCAGTTTATTGTGGATTTCTTGAAAATTTATTAGCTTGAGTTTTTCTCCATCCATCATTTCACTTTTTGTTACAGACTAGAGGGACAGACTTCTTATAATTAGTGATGGGCACTGGATATCTGGATATATGGAAAAATTTTATATCCGGACAATATCCGATTTGAGAAAATGTCCTGATGTCCGGATATCCGTTTACATTTTAGACAAAGCAATGAACGATAAGTAAATTCTTGATCAAAGTTTCAGAACTTTTTAAAAAGTTTTTAAACCTTTATCCGAAAATATTTCTGAAACCAAGGTTGTACGATTGATTTCGCAATGCACCGAAAACATTGACAGAAAGATATATAACTGTAAAAAATCGAAAACTTTCCTGAACTTCAGTTTTGAATAGGCGGATATCCGTAAATACAAAATAGGCGGATATCCAGATATGAAAAAATAACCGGTGCCCATCACTAGTTATAATGTTATAGACTACTATAATTTGTGGTAAATGAGTTAGGTATCATTTATGTACAGCTTTTTCAGATAAAATCGCTAGTAATTTTGGCCAAGTTTACACCCAGATGTAGAACCTCTGGCTTTTCAATAATATGAATAAAAGTTGTTTCAATCTCCAGAAATAAACTTTTTACCAAGTTTTTTCGGACGGTTGCGTACATGCGCTATTGAATGAAAAATTGTTATGAAATTTCTTATTGTTTCTAATATAAATTGATTAATTTTGAGTTGAGTTCTAAAGTTTTTAGTATTTTTTACGTTTTTTGCCAAATCCTCTATTCCCACATTTCCGCCCTTACCGTATATTCCTGTGATCATGTTAGGGATTCTTTTTTGTTGTTCACTTATATAAATATTATAGCTTATGACTATGTTCATGTTGATTTTGCTGGTTCTGTACCATCAGTTTTTCAATCTCAATTTGTTATCTTTACTATATTTGCTAGAATTATATATGTATTGAAATGTACCGTTGACAGCAGCCCTGCTGTTTTGTGTTCGAGTGTTTCTTGTTATCAGGATATTATTTTTGCAAGTAGATACTAAGAAAGCCTGGGTTTACCTTAGGCGATAAAAAGTGGGGGTTGAATTGGAGGCCGGAGGCCCAAAGTGGAGGACCCCGATGGCCTAAAATAGCTTAAAACTATTCTGATTCTACTTTTGTGGCCATAAATTAAGCTAAAACGTGCTCAAAAATTGAGTTTTGGTACCAAAACAATTTTAGTCCAACCAGACGTTCACCGAAGCCGGAAACGTTTGAAACTTTTGCATAAACAACCTAAACTTGGGCATGTTTTAGACAAATTTTGGAGAGTGGGGATGCAGCCGAGGGGCGGAGGGAAGGACAGAGTGAGGGGACCAAAAAGTGACGGAAGCACTCCAGCACTAAAGTATTAACCCAGGAATCTTTTATTCTTTTATCAGATTGGTTTGGTTTTTGACTGTTTGTTAGTCTACTTAATTCCATGCTCATGCTGAATGGTTTTTCCGTTCTGTGTTTGGTTAAGTTGGTGGTTCACTTTTACGGAGTGATAGAAAAGAGGAAGGGTGTGTAGTTACTGAATTGACACCGCTACCCTCACCCCTTAAGCAGGCGCATAGCCAGGGGGGGGGGTGGGAGCGTGGGCCACAAGTCTTATAATGTTGACTGGACTGGAAGTAGCGAAAGTTTGACCATAAGCCGCTGAAAATAGCCTCAGATTCCAGATATTTCTCGAATGGCTTTTGAAAATCTTCGTACTTTTCGGACTTTTATGGAAACTCTCCTCCCCCGAGGGAAAAGCCTCCAATTTTTTGCCTTGCCACACGTAATGTTTGTTATTAGCGTTTGTTTGTTTACTTTTTGTTATTTTGTTTTCTTACAAATAAATTGCTAGCAGTTTCAGTTTCACTATTGCGTTTAGATTAGTTGGTTAGGTTTGGAAACTGGAGTTATAGATAACTAGCCGTATTTTTAAATAGTATGATCTGCTCTGCTAGTAATTGCAATAGTATCTTCTCTAAAGGCTACTGCAGTATTATTAGTGCACACTGTAGTTTCAGTAACCGATTTGAGAGTTATAGTCGACGGCTCTAGACCATTTCAGTTTCAGGTCTTTTCCCAAAATAGTTTCAGCTTCTGTTTAAGTTTCAGTCGGAGCTCCAGTTTAGTTCCAGCAATAGTACATACGTATGTAATAACTAAGAGTATGACAAGCGTCAAGCTCTTAGTTATTAGGCTTGGGACATCATCTGCACGATAACGGGTGACCCGCCCCCCACAAATTATACCCATCACTTCAAAGCAATTTGCAGGCTATGCTTGTGTTCTAAAGCTCAAAAACACAACTAGTCAGTTGGTTCAATGTGCGTCTGTTGCGAGCTTCAGCATACAAATTTAGCGTGCAAATTTCTTTGAAGTGATGGGTCTAATTTGTGGGGGGGGGTCAGCCGTTATCGTGCAGATGATGTCCCAAGCCTAATAACTACGAGCTTGACGCTTGTCACACTCTTAGTTATTATGAACTCTTGGTTCCAGTTCCTTCAAAACAGCTGCCGTTTATAGCCTTCAGAAATAAGATAGAGTGATTATGTAGGTTTATCTTCAGTAGTCAGAATTTCATATGTCAGAATTTCATTAGTCAGAAACTAACTTTTCAAACTTTCATTATTCAGAATTTCATTAGTCAGAATTTAGGTTTTTGAAATAATATAAGTTGTTCTTTCATTTGTCAGAATTTCATAAGTCAGAATTTCATTAGTCAGAATTTCATTAGTCAGAATCTCGTTTGTCAGAATTTTGCAAAAAAGCACTGTTCTTCCTGGCGCAAAGTGTGACAAGATGGCTGATCTTGATGATAATTTTATCTATGACTAAGATAAAGACCTAAGACTATGCAGCAACGTCCAAAATTTTGAAGAAACTAGAAAAATAAAATTCTGACTTACGAAATTCTGACAAATGAAAGTTCAACTTATATTATTTCAAAATTTAAATTCTGACTAATGAAATTCTAACTAACGAAATTCTGACTAATGAAATTCTGACTAATACGATTCTGACTGATGAAAGTAGACGATTATGTATATATAGTCCCACTGCAGAGTAATAACGAAAATGCTCCTTAAACCTTCAAATCTGCCTGTTTTGAGGAAAGACTGAAACTAGTCTATAAACGAATTTCAGGTCTAAACCCAATCTAGTTTCAGTTTAAGTCGGCGGCCATAAGGTACCACTAAAGGGTGGACTTTGCACGGCACAGCAACTGTGAACTAAAAAATTTGATCGGGCAACCACTAAGTAAAAGTAGTATACAAACAGTTAAGCAGAAATAGAAAAGCATGAAAAGGCGATATTTGCCTCAAATATGCTCAGTCGTAAGAACATGAGTACTTTTGATCATCTTTTCCAACTAGCACAAGACGTTTCTACCATCATAGTCTGCCAAAAGGGAAGCCAAAACAACACTTTTGCGGCATTTACAGATGTGGAGAAGGCCTTTGACACAGTTTTGCCACAACGGCCAAACTGATCCAACAGCACAGCCAACACCTGCCAACCAAGATATTCCGCGGGATCTCTAGCTTTCTAGAGGAACGAAATCTTCAAGTTCGAGTGGGAAACAGCTTATACCACACATTCTATCCTTCCGCCGGCGTCCCTCAAGGCGCTGTCATCTCACCACTACTCTACACTCTTTTCACCAACGACATGCCTGCCAATCCAGAATTGACTTAGCCCTGTGGACAAAGGGCAGCAAAACATCACCAATCGACTCCGGCTAGCAGTGGAAATACTATAGTACGACCAAAAAATGTGTGTACAAACTTCGACCGTTTATAGCAGATTAACCTTTGGAGTAAACCCCAACAATGTATATATTTTTAGAATCCTCAGGAACCCGACATTTCGAAAATCCGCAATAATCCGGAATTCCGGGTTATTGCGGATTCATTCACGGAAAATCTAAAATTTTCAGATTTTGGCCCAATTTTTATCGGAATCAAAATTTTGTTTTCAGGATCGAATAGAGCTGGTCCACTTCTATATTTTGCTCTTGAGAATTTTTTTCCGAAAATGCACCCAATTTCCGGAATTCCGGGTTTTCAAAATTTCCGGATTTTAAAAATTTTCTCCAATACCCACAAGATGGGTATCATTCGAAAGCTCTTATCGAGCTGAACAACATTTGTAATAGAATGAACTCTTGAAAATGCACACAATTCTCGGAATTCGAGAAAACCGGATTAAAGCGATTTTAAAAATTTTCTTTAATACCCCACAATATGGGTATCATTCGAAAGCTCTTGATGAGCTGAACAAATATTGTAATAGAACCAATGTCTGAAAATGCACCCAATTTTCGAAATTCACGAATTTCGGATTTCACTTTAGCTTGGAAGGTATTAGCGAATTCCGAGAACTGGGCTCATTTCTGCGAGTTGGTTCTATTACAAGATTTGTTCAGCTCATCAAGAGCTCTCGAATGATACCAATATTGTGGGGTATTGGAAGAAAATTTTTTAAAATGAAAAACCGGTTTTCTCGAATTCCGAAAAATGTGTGCATATCCAAGAGTTCATTCCATTACAAATGTTGTTCAGCTCGATAAGAACTTTCGAAATACCTATCTTGTGGGTATTGGAAAAAATTTTTAAAATCGAAATTTTGAAAACCCGGAATTCAGAAATTGGGTGCATTTTCGTGAAAATTTCTAAGAGAAAAAATATGCAGCAGGACCAGTCATCTCGATCCTGAAAACAAAATTTTGATTCCGATAAAAAATTGGGCCAAATCTGAAAATTTTTAGATTTTCCATGGATAAATCCGCCAACTCCGAATTCCCGGATAATTGTGGATTTTCAGAAATGTCGGTTCCTTGGAGGATTCTAAAAATATATACATTGACGGGTTTTACTCCAAAGGTTAATCTGCTATAAACGGTCGAAGTTTGTACACACATTTTTTGGTCGTACTATAGCATAGGTCAGTTCTGTAATAAATGGCTAATCTTGCTTAACAAACTGAAGACAGTCGGAATCCGTTTCACCAGAAATCGCAGTGACCTTGGAGTATGCAATGGGGAAATCTTACACATCGAAGTCAACGGCCAGTTCATCGAATGGGTTAAGGAAGTCATATTTGACCGAAACTGCACTTTCCGTGAACACATCAAAACATAGCAGTCGAGCAGAAGGTCAAAACCCGGTACAATGTATTACGGCACTGGGGGTACACGGTCGAGAGCTGAACGAAAGTTATGACTGCAAGTTCGTAAGACTGGTACTGGAATATGGAGCCATACTTTGGAACTGCGGAACTGGAAAACCTTTTGGAAATCCCAAAATTGGAAGACCGAGCGAAACGGCGAAGAAGATGATGGACGGCATCCAAACAAACGAAACGCCAGCCTCTTAACCCATGAATGCATACTAGCTGCTGAATTTATCCCGCAGCCAGTAAATAACCGCTACCGCACATCCTGGCAATGGACTAACGAAACCCAGGATTTCAGCTTCCCACCTGCCGCGGCCTGCAAAGTACTATAACGATGCAAATAAACGTGACGGATGAAGCATTAAGAAAACCAACAAACCTTTGCCCGGAAAGCCTACAAGGCACCCTCCTAAACTTGAACTTGAACTTGATCTTGAACTAAAAACTTAATAAATCAGCTTGAAATTTGGCACGTTTATTCTTTATCATACTCTGCATCAAATGAGCTGGCCGACTGCAGTGCGGCGACCGGCCTGTTGACTACACAGAAGGAAATGTATTAAAGGCTTTGAACGAAATATGAAAAAGCTTTATCGGCATATAGGATCTGGCCGTTTTTAAGATTTTTTATGAAAGTGAATTTTTCGTCTTTCTAGCTTATTTTGAAATATTATAAATTTCATGTATTGCCAACTATTGTGCACTCCAGGAACAAAGAAAACGGCCTGAGCGTATGTTGACATAGAACATATTTTTCCAAGTTTGGTTGAAGCAGTGAGGAGAAAATCAAAAACAAAGATTTTGTAACATTTCATTGTTGCTTTGGTTTTAGGAATTTGCAATGCTTTCAATCGGTTTATCTTCAGCAGTCAGAATTTCATATGTCAGAATTTCATTAGTCAGAAACTAACTTTTCAAACTTTCATTATTCAGAATTTCATTAGTCAGAATTTAGGTTTTTGAAATAATATAAGTTGTTCTTTCATTTGTCAGAATTTCATAAGTCAGAATTTCATTAGATCAGAATTTTTCATAATTCAGAATCTCGTTTTGTCAGAATTTGCAAAAAAGCACTATTCTTCCTGGCGCAAAGTGTGACAAGATGGCTGATCTTGATGATAATTTTATCTATGACTAAGATAAAGACTACATACTGCACTGCAACGTCAAAATTTTGAAGAAACTAGAAAAATAAAATTTGACTTACGAAATTCTGACTAATGAGAAATTCTGAATGAATGAAATTCTGACTTATGAAATTCTGACAAATGAAAGTTCAACTTATATTATTTCAAAATTTAAATTCTGACTAATGAAATTCTAACTAACGAATTCTGACTAATGAAATTCTGACTAATACGATTCTGACTGATGAAAGTAGACGTTCAATTTTATCAGTTGCTTTGTGCTTTCTGTTAAATCACAATACATGAGTAACAACGCTTATAAATAATCAACCATAATACCCAACGACAACTAAAACCTAATAGTTTTAATTTTTGGATAAACTGTTTTTATTTTACATTGCTTGTGCAAACGGTCAACGAGAATCAGCCATGCGTAAAACCATCTGTAGCTTTTGATAGAGACCACGTAGAAGACATATGCACATCGTTTTAATGCTCTTGCATTAAAGGTTCTTTCAGGTAGTAAATTCAAATTTATCATATAAAGCTCAGATAAAATTTTCATTATTTGCGCATGCTCAAAGCCATGCTAGCCGTCCAATTATGCCCACTGACACCAAAGTTTGTGCAGCCTGCCAACCAAACTTGATCTAACTAAATTTTTGTCAAAATTGCTTCACCCATGCCGAGATTATGTTGAAGATCCCGCTAGTGCTACTACGACCTTAAACGGTTTCAGTTTCAGGTCTCTTCCCAATATGGTTCCAGTTTCAATAACTAAAACTGAAACCTGTATAGCCTGAAACCTAATTTCAGTTTCAGTACCTGAAACCTCACTTGTTCAAACTTTGAAGATGTAGATAAAGTAAATCAACTCTGTCTCTGCCTCACAGTGCACAAATTACAAAATGAAAATGATAGTGAACAGCAACATCTGAATATAGGTTGTGCCTTAAGGTGGTAATTCCTTTTGGAGACATCAACTTTGAACCACTATTATTCATTCATTATTTGGAGTTAAGAAGTCATCTTTATATCAAAATGTAGCTTAACATTTTCTCTTTTTAATGAGTACAATGAATCTAAGTTTGGCTTTCCAAAATGTTTTTCCTGTACTTTAGAAGAAGTATAATTTTCCAGATTTTTTGCAGGCTGAAGTAATTTTTCGTGGACATCGTTTAGAGCATTCGATAACTCTATCAAATAGCTCAGGACCCTTTTTAGATTATTGTGATATCGCTCTTTCTTTATGGTGAAATAAACTAAAATATCTGTCCAACCTGGATTTTGCCTACTTTTCACTACTTTGGCAAGCCACTACTTCAGTTAGAAAGCAGCTATCCGGGGCAGCTAAAAAAGGGTCAGGGTATTTTCAATGTGTAGAACATCTGCAAAGTGGCAACTCTGACATGCATACTAAATTCTGCACAATCGCTGGAAAAAATTTGGTCGTGTTTTTGCAAAAACTACATTTTTTTGTGATAGCAGCCTAAGGGATAACAGTATGTACGATGGTCATGCCTCCGATAATTGACCTCTGTGAGACCTGTAAATCGACACCCTTAGTTAAAGTTTACGGCTTTACGTAGCTCAAGAAGTGGGATTATTTGATTTCTGCAGAAGGACAAGTTTTTGACGCCAAAATAAAAAATTGGCTGTATCTCACGATAGAGAGAAAGCTAGAAAGTTGCTTTCCATAAATTGGGAGTTCTTGCTGCGAGTTCTTTCGAATGGATAAAGTCATAGCCATGTAGCTACTGCCAAGCGTTGAGAAATTGGCAAAAACCTTCTGTTGCAAATGTTGAATTTTTGAAGCGCGATTGCGCAGAGGGTATTAGAACGCTAAAACAACTTATTTTGGAAAGTCTCGTTGAATTTCATCCTGGTTTACGCCGTCAATCAACAATATGTGCCCAAAAGGAATCACCACCTTAAAGAAATTTGCGAGGCCAGGTTGGCAAAACGGCCACGTTGGGATCAACTGCGGCTGCATTGC